>JAQZBX010052576.1:0-12993 GCA_029593785.1 Cabassous unicinctus
TGCTCTCTTGTGTCCTTTACTCAGCATGTTTTTAAGATTCATCCATGTTGTTGCATGTATCAGTAGTTTGTTGCCCTTTGTTGCTGAATAATGTTCCATTGTATTCCATGACTATACCACAATTTGTTTATCCATCCTCTTGATGGACAGCTTGTAGGTGAACATTCTTGTTAATGCTGATTGTAGACAGATGATTTCAGTTTTTTTGGTAAATATCTAGATGAGGAATTGCTGGGTCTAGGTTTATGTTCCATTTGGCAGGGGGGCTTTCTTTTAAAGCACGTTTTTATAATTGTACTATTAACTATGGTCCATGGTTTAACTTAGGGTTCACTGTTTTATCAGAAACCACCAGACTTTTTTCCAAAGTGGTTGTATCATTTTACACTCCCACCAGCAATGCAGGAGGGTTCCAGTTGCTCCACATCCACACCAACATTTGGTGGTGTCGCTTTTTAAATTTTTATTGGTTGGCATTTTAATAGACAGGTTTGTTGTATATACACAAACATACAAATGGATTTTAAGTGTCAGTGTGGCTTTCTTCTTTTTTTATTTTTTTGTTTTACCAGGAGTTCCCGGGGATCGAACCCCGGTCCCTCCATATGGTAGACAGACGCCGAACTTCTTGAGCCACATCCGCTTCCTAGTGTGGCTTTCTTCTGATGTCTGCTTGTGAGAAGTTTCTTGGCTTCTGGGGAAACAGTTGAGACCCAGGCCCTAAAACAGAAGTACACAGGCTGAGTCCAGACGAGAGGGGTCGAAAGGGGCTAAAGCCAGAATCTCCAGTCCAGAATTTTCTCAAGGAGAGACTAACTCACACTTCAGCAACAGATATATTGTTCACTGGTTTTTCAGTTATTTCTTTGAGACTGTGTGTGTGTATGGGAGAAGAATGTGATACCCACATTTCCTGTGCTACCCCTCGATCTTCCATTTATAATGAATCCCATTTTATTGACCTTAAGTACCACAAGGATGTGACAGAGAAAAATTGGTGAATGGAAACCAGGAACTGAGCAATCAGGGTGGAGTCGAGGGGACTGGCGTGCCCTGAGCTGGGAGGAATCTGCATCAGCCCCTCATCCCCAGGACAGGAGGTCCTGCCAGGATGGTGTGGCTTCCTTCACCCTGGGTGCTCCTCGATTCTTCTCCCTTTAGGTGATCCCAGAAACAGGGAGAACTGGAGCAGCTGTGAAAATAGCGCATCAGCATTGGGGAGGGAGGGGTGAGGAGGGAAACTGGAGCAACAAGCAGTAAGCACATGGTCCCGCCCGAGAAATCAGGTCTTAAAGGAGAAGGTTGCAGTTTTGGAAAATGAGAAGTGTATGGGTCCCCAAATCATAAAAACTTGCATTTATACTGCAAGGTAAATGTACTGGAATAGGGGTGAGGGGGATGGATCAGACTGAAGTTGTTGGTACCCTGGGCCGGTTGCCCCATCCTTCCTCAGTTGCTCTATCAGGTGGGGAGGACCTAGGCGAGGAACCCAATTAGACTGACCCAGGACGATGCTGGAAGCACATGACTGTGAGCATGCGTGAGGTCATGTGTTGGTTCACTTCCCAGTGGGCTTACCTTGACATTGAGAGAGTTTTCCTTACCTGGTGCTAAAAGGGATCAAGGCCCTGCACCAGGGGGTGAGTACAACTTGTCTTCTGCTGGGAACTCTGGCATCCCAATCAGAGGGCTGAATGGCAAAGGATTCCCCCACTTAAGCATGATGCTTATTGAAAGACAGGAAGCAGATGGTCTCTCTAATCAGCTCCTTTGGCTGTATAAACATTGAGCTGATCTGCTGAAAAGAAAAAGAATGAAATTAGTTTTGCATTAGGAGGTCTTTCTTGGCTACTCATGATTGGAGGTGAAGGGGTCTTGTAGCAGCATTTGCTTGGTGGAACCCACCCAGTGCAGGAGAGTTGGGTGATTGCAGACAGGTTCCCTGTGGTGCTCTGTCAATCTGTCCTTCCTCATTTGAGAGGTTGGCAGAAAAAGACAAGGAGTCAGTACATTCCCTGCCTCTGCCAGTCTGATGAGAGGAGACGATGGCTTAAGGCGAACCCGGGTCAGACTGGCCAGCAAGGCTGAGCTGCCCGCCGTTTCCCTCTGCTTTGTCAGTGGCAAGTACTAAAGACATAACCTGTGGGGAGCACTGCCTTTGGAAATGATAGTGGATGGGGAAAAGGAGATTGGCCGGGAGCACTTGCTGACTGCTGACTGGCTTCCAGGGTGTGGTGGGGAAGAGTCTTTGGTCTCGGATGCAGTTAGGGAGTAGCCTGAGGATTCAGCCTGTAGCTTTCTCTTAAGGAAAACAAAGCATCTCTTATATACCATTCCCTAGTACTGTTGAAGGTTTCTTACAAAATTTGACAAAATCATGTGGATTGGATGACTTTGCGTCTCTTTGGTTTATCTTTGTTTGTTGGGCTGACTTTAACTTGGTTTGGGTTTTTTTTCCAAAATGGTATCAACATTTCCTAGATATTAACTTTCAGATAGCTCAGAAAGATGACAGTATTTATCATTGTGTGCAGCTTTTGGTTTTGAATAGTGATGGACAATTACAAGAAACGTTTGGGGCACTAGAGTACTAGGATCCAGCTTGATCATGGGATGGTCTTTCAGGAAGAAGATGGGGACCATTTTTTTTGCATTTAACTCTCCATATTTTTTTCTATCCCTCTTAGCTTTTGCCATTTATTTTTCAGTTGAAAGAGAATTTGCAAACTAAGCATAGACTCAGTGCCAAATAGAAAGCAGAAATCTTTCCTCCCATATGAACAAGATTTCCAGGAAAAAAACTGAATTGTTTCAGTTTATGGGATTATCCAGGACCATAGGCACTTCAAGAGAAATTGCTAAAACAATATGAAGGTTAGAAATTAGTATTTAGAAATAATCTTGTGTTTGTGTTGCATTTTATGGTTTTTTTTGCTGTCTGACTCCTCCTGTGCTAGTCAGCCACAGCTAACCTGATGTAGAGACTAAGGGTGTAGATTTGATGATCAGACTTCCTGAAAGGGTTTGCCAGCCCTGCCCCTTTCTGTCTGTTACCTTGGGCAAGTTACTTAATGTTCTGGGCCTTGATAGCCTCACTGTTAAATAGAGTTGATGGTAGTATCTGCCTTGTATTGTGGTAAATGAGAAAATAATGTAAAGCACACTACCTGTCCACAGTAATGACTCAAAAATGCTGTTACATATTATTACTGTAGGGGAAGTGCCAGTGGCAGTACACAGTGCTCTAGAAGTTCAGAGGAAGCAGAGATGGGATCCAGTGGGGATGGTCAGAGACGTGGTAGCCACTGGCCACCCCAGCACATGTTGCACGGCCTGTGGCCAGTGTGCCCTTGCTTGGGTTCCTGCCAGTCCGTCCTCTCCTTGTTCTGGTCCACCTAAGCCCTTCCCTTAGCTGTCATCTTCCTTCCTCCTGAGTGCTGCCAGGTTGGTATGATGATGCTACCACCCTAAGTTCATCAGCTTCCATTCATCCTGCTTTCATGTTTGTTGCCTCATTTGATCTTTGCAGGTGTAAAGTAAACTCCCCAATTTTTTAGAAGAGGAAACTAAGGTCCTGGGAGGGTAGGTTATTTGCCAGGGTCTCCAGACTACCCTGGACAGCTCAGTGACCTCCCTGCTGCCTGTTTCAGTATCTGTAAAATGAAGGGGATTGGGATAAGCCAGTGAGTCTCAACTTTTTTTCCTAGGACATAAATATAAATGTCACATGACAGTTTCTTGTGGACCTTCTCGTGGGCTTACCAGGGTAGCCTACATCCCAGCACCTCTGCCATAACTCCCCCCCCCACCCCACCCCAAGGAGTCACATTGGAATGCAAGGATTCCTTATGGGAATAACCTTGACTCTGTTAGAGGTTATCAGAAAGGTAAGTAGTGTGCGACACTGGAGGCTTTTTATTAGTAACAAAGCACCCTAACACCTCACAGTGAATGTGTCAAGGCTCAGTGTTAGAGGACATGGCCCAGAGCACATCCTTCCTTGCCTGTCCACAGCCCTGAGTCCCCGACCTGCAGACAGGTACTAAAATAAATTTAACAGGTTTAAAGTAGAAGTATTCTGTAGTCAAAGTGTTGTAAAACCTTGGTCTTTTGAAGTTAAAAGGAACCTATGTGAATGAATCTCTGAAGAAAATGAGACGCTTAATCTCCCAATGGCCAGTCATTCTGTGGAATGTTATTTACCATAAGTATTGGCTTTACTTGTAGGGCACAGGCATGAAGGCAGACCCCAGGGTCAGAGAGATTTAGGTTAGAGATGAAGAGCATCCTCATGTGACAGGACTCAAGTCAATTATTCATCTGTCCATCAAGCCTATAACACTGGATCTGCAGATTTCTAAACTGAAGAGGTAGAAAATCATCAGCCTGGCACATTAGATCCAGTTTTGCCAGAAAACTTGAGGTAACCCCCCCCCCATGTTTCTTTTTAATCTCCTGATTTTGTTACAAATGGATTTGTAACCACCCAGAAATTAAAATAAAAATAAAATAGAGCCCTTTCTCAAAGCTTGGCCAAAGTCTTTGGGTTGGTACCATTTTCAAGATTTTTTCAGCCAAGAAGCTAAGATTCTGGGATCTTTGAGACTAGGGGTTGGGGAATGGGAGTATCCAAGTATCCGCTTTGTCCCTTGTTAACCAGACTCTGAATTTTTTGTCTGGTTCTGTAATTCAAAGTTTTGTCACCGGAAAGAGGAGGGTTTGGTGGAGGCTTGAAACATAGTGCTCGTCCTCTCGCACTGAAAGTGTGAACCGGTTGCATCCTGTCTCTCAGCACCACCCAGCTGTCAGAGCTGTTGGCTCTCCACGAGGCAAGACAGGCAGTCCCGCGAAGGACACTGGTGAGGGTATGAACGCCTCCACTGTCCTGGCACACTGCCAGGCGGCCCAAGCACGCTGTCTTTTATATGTTTCGTGGTCATCGGCATCAAATAAAACCGTGTATGGGAAGATTTGATGAAAAGTAACAGAACATTTAGATGTACTGTATTTGACCTGGGAAATCCAGACTGGGTAGGTAGGAATCATGGTCACAGAGGCAGAAGCTGTAATATGTAAAATTTGATATGGACAAATGAATAACGTTTTAATAGCATCAGATCTTTTTGGTAGAATTTACATGGAAAAGAATGAATCCATTTGAAAATAATTTCAGTAAAAGTAAAATGGAAAAATTGGAAATACTTTATCCATATTGCATTAAAAAATAGATAAAGGGATTAGGTTTGCTTAGTGGAATTCAGTTCAGAAGATTTCTCAACAGAAATTCACCTCATCAGATAAAATTCTGATGAGGCTTTTGGGAGTATGAGCAGTCCGTACTTCCTTGGGAACACTGTGTTTGCCTGGCACCATGAAACAGCTGATACCCTTTTAGTGGCCCTGGAGGGCCCCAGTGCTCACACATTTCCTGGAGGGCAGCTGCCCAGCAGGAGCAAGTTGCTGCTGCTCTGGGTGAGGGATGAAGGTGCTACCTGGTTATGGGTATGAGGAGGTGGAGCTTGGTGAGGAGTGAGTAATCCACATTAAGGGGTTTGGGCAAGACTGTGAGGTAGAAGGATATTAAAGTCTTTATTATTCAAAGACTGATTATTCAGGTGCCTTGATTTGATGCCTCCTTATTCTCCTTTCCCACTAGACCCCCTTGAGAAAGGGTCTAAAAGGAAGTAAAACTCAAATCAGGTGTCAGTGACTTCTCTTGAACTTACCAAGGGGCATAAGACAGGGAGAGTTCCAGTGAAAACAGGAGAATTGAAGACTATAATAAAAGAGCAAAATTTTATCTCTCTTAATGGAGTAGAAAAGGTCTAAGGTCTCTCTAGATTTTAATTCTCCATACTGTCTCTGATCCTACATGGCATAGTCATTTACATTTGTTGTGGATATACTTTGTTTGGAGAAAACATTTCATCCTGTTTTCCTCTCTTTCAGGTTTCAAGTGCCCCATTTGCTCCAAGTCTGTGGCTTCTGATGAGATGGAAATGCACTTTATAATGTGTCTGAGCAAACCGCGCCTCTCCTACAATGGTAATGGCTGGGCCTGCCTCACCGGCCTCCTTGAGCGTCAGCATGGGGAGGGTGGGGGAGACAACCAGTTCTGTGAGGAGCCTCTGAGGGAGGGTCTTCCCAACTTCACATGGCTTTGTGCAGCGTTGCCACCCTGCCTTCCAGCCAGAATGCCTGAGTGGTGACAAGGAACCAGACTGTCCCAGGGAGCCTTGCTGTGGAGTTGGGACAGGAAGGAAGGCACAAGACTCAGGTTGGCAGTGCCAGAAAGTCCTCCCGGGTTGCTCAGTTAGTCCTTCTGCCCTTTCTTCTGCACCCTCAATTCCTCAGACCTCTGGTTGGGAGATACAGCCACTCTTTCACCCACTCATACCCCTGACTGGGAGGCTCCAAGACAGCTAGATATGCTCCAAGAATTAGTTTCTGAGCAGCAAAGGGGCCTGAGAGGGAGCAGCCTCTCTCCTTGGGGAAGCTGTGGTCTGTGTGTGGGTGGTGTGCGGGGAGTGTGGGAAGCCTGAGCATTCTCCTTGTCACTTTGCAACTCCAGCGAACACCTGATTAAGCCCTGTGACTCTGCAGGCAGAGAGCCTGAGGGAATAAGTACAGTGCTTGACGCCCTTGGGGATTAAAGATGCAGATGCCCTCCCTCATTGCTCCATCAGGGCTGTGTTGCTTCCCGCCTTGGAGGCTGCCTCAGAGTCGAGCAGTGAATAGGATAGGGGTAGGATCACGAAACCAGGGGACTCTGTGGAACCCAAGTCACCCTAACATGGCACCTCTGTGGGCAAAATTAGTGTGAACATCTGCTTTTTATGATACGGGTAAGAATTTGGAGTCAAACCGATCTGAGTTCCGATCCTGCCTTTACCACTCACTGACTGTAAAGTCTTGGACAAGTTGCTCAGCATGGCAGACCCTCAGTTTTCTGTTCCTAAAATGGGAATTTCAGTACAGAGCCTGGCACATGGTCAGTGCTTTGGAAGTTACAGCTGCCATTGAGGGGGTGCCGCCAGGAAAAACGCGAGTCCATGCACAGGTTTCTTTTCATGGTTTTCCAGAGTGGGCTGACTCCCCTTTAATGCTGCTCTCCCCAGGCAGCTGCTGGCCCTCTGCTTCTCCACTCTGTTATGTGTGAGTCTGGCCTTCAAACGTGTTCCTTAGACAACTGGGTCTAATGAGACTACAAGCACTGAATCCTGTGGAGGTGCTCCACCTTTTGGATTAAAGTCACAGCAGTGGTTAGGAAAGGTTCTGGGATTTGGTAGAGAGACCGAGGACTGTACTCACAGCAAGCGTGGATCACTTAACCCCTCCTGACTAGAAGTGTTTCCTGAGTGGACACTCCTTACAGACCTGTCCTTGGGCTCCTGCCCCAGCAGCCTCCTCGGGCCCAGATGTGCTCTTTCCCCACCCAGCATTAGCCTAGGGAGGGCCTGCTGTGGAGTTTATTACCGTCCAGATTGCTCCTAGGAAGTAAGCATGATGAATCAGATCTGCTCAGCATTCCTGAAAACAAATCCTGCTATCCTCTTATCTCTTATTTACTTGTTTGGCCAAAAGATTCCAGCTGTGGCCTGGCATGTTACTTGCTTATCCCTTGTCTTAGCTACATGAAGTGTGATGACCTTTGCTCAGATCAGAGACCAACCACGGCAGGTAGAGACCGCATCTCTGCCCCCTTTATAGCCTGCTAGCATCCAGGAAGCTTCTTCCTTTTCCCCCAGTGGACAGCCTTTCCTTGTCCCCTGAACCTCGCTGCCACCGTCCCTCTGAATGCATTGTCATGTGGGCTCAGACTTGCCTGTGTGCATTCTGTTAAGGAGACTCAAGCTCAGCTTTGTTCTTGTTACCCGTCTCTGCTTGGGACCACAGAGGGAAAAGAGTCTTCTCCTCCCCAACCATGGACTCAAAAACTGTATTCACTTATTTTTCCCATGTATAGAGACCTCATGAAGACCCATTTTTGTCCTGCGGGTTGCTGAGAGAGTTGTCTGTAGACACTGTCTTTGCTGTAATAAGAACACAAAGAAGTTTCAGAGTGGACTCAGCCTGAGAGGACTTGGCTGTTGGAGTCATCAGGCAGAACTCTGGAAGAGCAGCTGTGCTGGGCACAGTCCTGTGTAAGGGATTACCTCACACGGTTTGGAGGACAGGGAAGGCGAGCAAATTGGCCTCCTCTCCTGATCTGCCCTTGAAGTCTCCAAGAGTCTCGGTGTCCAATTCTGCATTAGCCCCTAAGCCCCTGGTGGTGCCAGTAAGTTTTCTCCCCTCCAGCAGCCATGGGGAAGGGTCCTCCTTTCCTCTTCACCCTTCCCTGCAGAGGAGAACAGCAGGAGCCCAAATTATCCCCAGAAACCACAGTCACAGTCCCCTGACTTAGAGAAGAGGAGGATGGCTGGCCCAGCCCACAGCCCCAGCATAACCTCTGCTGTCTGTTCTGCTCCTGTCTTTTCCCTCCTCCTCTAATTGAGAGGCCACCTCTTCAGGGTGTACATACAGGGGGTCCGGTGCGTACGTGTGTGCATGTCAGGAGGGACTGGAAACTAGAGGCTTTAAATTCAAGAATGTCTTTTGCCAAAGCCAGTCCTTTCCCACCAGAGGCAGAAAGGCCAGTTGCATCTGGTCCTCTATTAGTGGAGTTTGTCTTAAATGCTGAAGGTGCTTCGGAAACCATGATCTGCCCCTCTGTGCACACTGCTAACAGACGGAGGCCTTGCTCTGCCTTTGTCTCTCCTGAAGATACCCTAACCCTCCAGATAGGAGGAAAGTACTTACCAGTGAGATTTGTGTAACTTGGAGTAGAAGTTTCTAGAGGATGAGCAAGGTCTGGGCCTGTGCTAGTTCAGATAAAGCACAAGCCTTTCAGGGCCACAGGCCAAAGCTCCCAGGTCAGGAGAGCTAGGTGTTTATTTTAGTTTGTCAGTAACAGGTTTTACCCATGATTTCTTAACATCCCAACCTCCCCTGCTTTTCACTTTACCTTTTCTATTAAAGAGAGAGAGAGAGAGAGACTTAAGGAATCTGTGAGATATGGAACTCTAGGTCTCTTTCTGGAAAGTGGGTGGAGAGAGAAAGTGCTGTTGCCTTAGGAAGATTCACTAGAACTCCTGGCTTCTCCCCAAGAGGTTCCCTTCTACACAACACACACACGCAGTCGTTTCTGGCACCGATTGGGGAAATTTTTAGAAAATTTATGGTGGTTATATAAGATGAAATTTAGTTAACCACCAAAGGAAAAAAGTGGAAACCTCCTCAATGAGGCAGACAGCAAGTAGTATTTTTCTTATTATGAGGGTTGGCCTAAGCAGCAGGTTGGAAGGCCTCCAGTAGCCGCCTGCCAGATTAAAGAAAAGAAAAAACTTAGGAAAGACAAGACTAGTTTAGCTGATTCACCCAGGACCCAAGACAATGTGAGGACCTGTGCTCCCAGGGCCAGCCCCCAGCCATCCAGGCTGGTGAACTGGCTGACCCTGTGCTGGAGGGCAGGGAAGGGTGTGGATGCCAAGGCACTGGTGTTCAGGCCTTTGTCAGCTCTAGACCTAGAACTCCTAAAAGGAGTGGGCACTACGTAGAAGAGAGGAGTTGTTGGCACCCATTTATGTAGGTAAATGTGGTCAGCTTGAATAGGCCTTTTATTTTCTCTCCCTTCCCCATCTCCGTTTGCAATTCTGAGACCTCAAAAACATGCATTCAAATTGTTTGATGCTCAAAATGTTAGCTAGCAGAATGAGTCTCACGATCAAGGGGTGGGGGGGGGTGTCTGATTTTGCTTTGAACCGAAGAGACTCATGATATTATGGGGTCATAGCAGATGACAGACTGCTGATTGAAAGCTTGCAGGACACAGGTTCTAAGACAGCCAGGTTCCTTGTCCCTGGGAGATGTCTGTGGCAGGTTCCTTTGCAACAATATTAAGGAGAGTTCGGGGGCTGTCAGAACTGCTTCAGAAGATCGTCTTTCCCCTCAGTTTTCTCATGTTGTGCATATCGGTGCCCTGCTTATGTCATGATTGCCATCTCCCTCCTCTCTGCCAAAGGTCATGGTCCCCATCTTCATGGGCTCTTGATTTGCTGTCACTCAAACATTCTTTAAAGGAGAGAGGGAGCCTGGCTCCCCTAAAAGCAGACACGTCTCTTGCCCACAGTTTACCCCAAGCCGGCAGAGCTATGTAAACAGGTGCTTACTTGGCCCCTGTCTTGAGTTTTCAGAGACCCTGTGGTCGGAAGGAGGGCAGCCAGGAGCCCCATGCTGAGTGCTGAGCCTCACCCTGCCCTATGGGGTGCTGCCCAGGAGCTTTTGTTAGGTGCTGCTGCAGCACCTGGTGTCTGCCTGGAGTCTGGTGGCTGCAGCTGTGTCCTGATGCTCCTCCTCTGGTGGGGAGGGAAGCGGGAGAGAGAGAGGGGAGGGAAGAGGGGAGCTCACCCGGAGCTCCTGGGCTGGCTGCTGCTGGATGAATGAAGAGATGAGGAGTGGGAGGGAGGAAGGCCTGCTTGACGCAAGTGGGGGAACTGGAAATGGCTGGTGAAGGAGAGGGATGGCTGGTGAAGGAGAGGGATGGCTGGTGAAGGAGAGGGATGGCTGGTGAAGGAGAGGGATGGCTGGTGAAGGAGAGGGATGGCTGGTGAAGGAGAGGGACGAGTGAGGGAGCCACGGGAGCCTCTGTAAATGTGAAGCATCCAGGGTTTCATCGTTGTAGCCCAGCTCAGCAAAAACAGTGAACTGGATTGCACCTCACAGTCCTGGGGTGTTGGGGTGGGCTGCTGCTGCTGGTGGAGGCACTCTTACTGCCCAAGGGCTCGTTTTGCCTGGAGAGCCAAGCAGCCCAGATTTCCCATAAAGGGCGCCAGCAAGGCCTGGCATTGGTGGCTCTGACCCTTCCTGTTGGGGACTGGGCCAGCAGCTCTGCACATGCTGACGCATGCTGACAGGGCTGCAAGACTGGTGCTCTGGCACCTAGACTGGAAATGGGGCCAGGGGTGGAGCCGTTGTCTCCTCATCATCAGCTAGGGGTTCTCCCTCTGGCTCCTCTCTTCCCACTAGGCCTAAACCGTCACCTGGAAAAGGGGAATGTGCATGTACGTTCCCACTCTCATCTCCTGACTCAGAGCTGCACAACATGAGACACAGAAATGTGTCCTTGGCTATTGGGGCCTCCCCATCCCCTTCATGCCACCAGCACCTCTGGGGGTCCCTTGGGGGATGTTTCACCAGAGCTTTCTGCAGGGCATGTAGCCCCAGTGTGGCAGGGCAGCTCCCTAAAATCTGGCCTGTTCACTCTGAGCACTTAGGTTCCTGCACCCCCCACACACCCCCATGCACACATTCACAGACAGAAAGGTTTGAAGCTGGTTGTGAGGTGGGTGGTGTTTTCCTGCCCCAAGGGAAGAGACCCGTATCACCTGGTCTTCTAAGGTGGCAGAGCGGAAGGCACTTGGCTTGAGGGTAGATCTGGATTCAGACCCAGACTCAGCCACTTACCACCTGCATGAGCTTATCTAAGTCACCTGACCGCTCTAAGCCTCATCAGAAGATAAAGGGGTTCCTTGAGATATGTCTGCAGAGTTCCTGGCGTAGAGCTGGCTCCAAAGAAACCAGGGCTCTTCTTTCTCCACCTTCTAGATTTATGTATTTATTTATTACAAACAGATGCTGTTGGGAGTGCTACCCCGTATATCAGAGGGAGCAGAAGTAGTCCATCACCTCCCACCCCCAGCCCCGACCGTCATCACACCTCCCCATTTGGCTCCTGAGAGCTTGGCCTACCGTTCAGGTTTGGTCCCCTGGCTGGTTGGAGGGACAGGCATTTGACTCCATCTGGCACCACCCCAGCCAGGCCAAACACACTTTCCAGCGCCTCCTAGGGCAGCCATATTGGTTGGTTTGCACACCGATGTCAGGAAGCTTGGGAGGGATTTGAGGGTGGGCAGAGGCGGCAAGAAACAGGCAGAACCCACAAAGGCAGCATTCGTAGAGGCCCCCCTCTGGGGCCCAGGGGTGCCAAGGGACATTTGAGTCTATCTGTAGATGGTGGCCTCAACTTCCTCTGGGCTCAAGGTCCTTGGCTCTGTGCCACAAGCTCTTAGCCATGATCTTCCTGCAGCAGCAGGCAGTGTGCTCCCATCAGATGAGGGCAGAAATCTTGTAGGAACTGACTGCTAGCCACGCTGCAGCTTTGGCCACTTCCACTCTCCTGCTTAGGATCTCAGTCACATTTGGGGGCACCTAATTCCCATGGCCCCACAATGGGGACAAGAAGTTTCACTCGGACCTGTTACCAGTCTTGCGTTCTCCTGCCTTCCTCCATGCGAAGAACAAGGCTCCCTGGGCACTGAGCTAAGTGTGGGCACTACTGGCTTCCCTTCCAAGCCTGCCTCCATCCCCGGGAACCTGCAGGCAGCCTTTTGCAGCCAGTGAAAAGTGCCTGCCCCACGTGCCAGCCTGGCAGGGCAGCTGCGCATTGTCTTTCTTCCCATCAGTGCTGTGGACCTGGGCTAGCCTGCGCTGCCCTGACCCACATGTGCTCACATCTGAGACCTTGAATGTATGGGACTTTCACCCTCGAAGAAGAAAATGAATAGCCCTTTCCCTTCCCCTGGTGAGATTCTAGGTAAAGAGAGAGGAGAATCAAGTCCAATTTTGTCCAAGAAGAAAGCCCTTGTGCCTTATCTCTGTACCTGGCTTCCCCTGCCTGTATCTCAGTCAACGCCAAGAGGCCACAAGTATACTCCTGGAGCAGCCTGTGTAGGAAGCTGTTTGGGGCCCAGAGAATTGTAACTTGCCTGTCGGGCTCACAGCTAAGTTACCAGTCAAGGAGAAAGGGCAAAGGGGAACTAATTCAGAGTCAATAATATTGCCACTCTCCAAAGGAAATCATCATCAAGTGTGGAGTTTGGCATGAAAAGAACCTAAGATCTGTGGCCCAAACTCACATGTAATAGACACAGTGCCTAAAACAGAGAGCAGAAGACT
>JAQZBX010052577.1:0-10600 GCA_029593785.1 Cabassous unicinctus
CTCTGTGTCTGCTTATCTCCCCCTTGCTGTGAGGTCTTGCTGCATCAGCCCATGGCGCCGCGCGAGCTGCCCTCACAAGGAGGCGCCGGGAAGCGAACCCGGGGCCTCTCATATGGTAAACGGGTGCTCTATCCATTGCACCACACCCGCTTCCTGCCGTGAGGTTGCTGCATCAGCCCACCTCACCGCTCAGCAAGGAGGCCTTGGGATGCGAACCCGGGCCTCCCATATGGTAAACGGGGGCTCTATCCACTGAGCCACACCCACTTCCCAGTATTGTATTTTTAAAAGAGGATATTGATAGGTTTTTGGTCTCTTGCCTGTACCACCGTAAAAAGGCACTTGCAGGGACAACAGGCATGAAATGGTACTGTTCTATGCAAACTGGGATGTACAGTTCCCTCCCCATCCCTTACCCCTACTAATATCTGATTCGTTAGTAAAGGTTGAATAGGTAAAAAATGTGTTTGGGGTTAGGTTAATTTAGGGAGGGATGAATAGTATAAAGCTTAATTTTATTGTTTTTCTGTAGCATTTGGGATTGTTGATTGTCTTGTAGTTTGATGAAAAATAAAACTTTATTTTTTTGATAAGTGACTCAGGTCTTTTTTTTTTAAGATTTATTTTATTTATTTATTTCCCCCCCCCCACCCCCCGCTTTTGCTCGCTGTCTGCTCTCTGTGTCCATTTGCTGCATGTTTCCTCTGTGTCTGTCTCCTTTTGTTGTGTCATCTTGCTGCCCCAGCTCTCTGTGGGTGCGGGCCGTCAGCTCTGTGGGCGTGGGTCAGCTTGCCCTCCCCAGGAGGCCCTGGGAACTGAACCCAGTGTCTCTCATATGGTAGCTGGGATCCCAACCACTTGAGCCACATCTGTTTCCCTTCCTCAGTCATTTTAATGATTACTTTTCAATACAGTGTATGTGTATAATTTATTTAACCAGTTACTTTAGATTGTTTTCCCTTTTCTTTTTCTTCCCCCTCCCTTCCCACTCCCCCCCTCCTCCCCCCTCTCCTCCTCCATTTGAAACAAGGCTACAATGAATAACGCATGGTAAAGAAAAAACAAAAAACCTATTTCTTGATTAAAACTGCAATGTGGAAATGTTGATCAAGCCTAGTCTCATTGAGCATACTTTGTAAATATCCTTAAATCTCATCTCCTTACAAGCCTTATTGTTGCTCTTTTATTTTAGACCCTCATCTCTCTTTTGCAGTGGCCAATGATTGGCCTCATGTGCCCTGCCCATTCTGTTCTTCCCTTCATTCCTTTGGTATTATCCATAGCTACTGCTGGGTAACTTTGTTAGGGGACATTATCATAGTGTATTGTAATTGCGTTTACATATTCTTACCTCTTCTGGATTCTGAGTCTTTTAGGAACATTGTGCTTTATATGTAGTAGGCCTGCCTACTATGGATAAATTTTGCACATTCTTGTCAAGTTCTTGGTAGTAATAAATCAGAATACCTTTATTAAAACTAACATACAATTGCAGAAGATTTTTTAAAAAATGTGCAAATAAGAGTGACCTTAGTTAATTAGTGATTATTCTGGTGAATTAGTGAATTTTTTTTTTTTTAGAGTTAAAAAGGTACCTTTGAAACCAGTAAGTGGTTGATACCATTCTATCTTTCTCCCTTCCTTTTTATTTTGATACTATTAGATCTTTCAGATAATCTTTTGAATTTTTTTCCTCCCCCAAATCATATTCACACATCCAGTTGTATGCCTGAAGAGCTAGCCAAAGAACCTACTTTCTTCTAGGGGGATGATACTTATGATATTTTCCATTCTTTATTCTAGGGAGCCTCATAAATATGAGCTCCAGTGTACACTGGATGTATCATTGGGAGTTAATATGAGGACTACTAGCATCTTCAGTCCTCTAGAAAATTTACTTTTTAAAAAGTATTGTCTAGTTCATGGCCACAGGTGAGCTGCAAAGTAAGGTATATTGCATGTGCTGACATTTCTGTCTGCTGTTCTGGATTAATTGCATCTATTAGCATAACAGATTGTTGAACTTGAGAAATTGATAACTTTTTCTACTCTTTTCTTCCCAGGGATTCTTTTGTTAAAAAGTGCATTGATGTTCTAAAAGTCCTAAGTTCCAGCAGCTATTAAATTGATTGGAATGATTATTTTAATAAACAGAATTATTAAAAGCATAGTAAATTTGCTTATAGCTGGTTATCAGATATATTTTATTACTTTTAATCAACAAGAGTTACTGTATTTCTAATGCTATGCTAACTTCCATGAAGGAATACAAAAGAAGGAACTTGAAGTAGTTGATGTTACATCCCTTTGAGGGATATTTATGGTGAATAATTGGAGACCATACAAGACAATATACCTAATTAATGTCTAATTTTGTAGTTTTCAAAGTATTTCTATATTAGAATCATAGACGTTCCAAAATGAGAAAGATAATTGTGGTTTAAGGTTATTAGATCAGATTTAATTTAAAAAATAAAAATAAAAAGGATCTAAATTAGTATCTGGAGGAAGTATAGGATTTGTTAGGTGAAGAGGAAAAAGTAGGCATTTGAGGGAGCAGCAGTAAGAGTAAGGGTGCAGAGGCAGTAGTTAACACATCCCAATTGAATGATGATAGGGTTTGTAGGAATACCTCCCTTTTTAGAGCAGGGCTGCTGAGAAGCATGGGATGATAAGATTTGGTAGGTTAGAAGGGAAAGTTGACTGCAAGCCTTGGGTAATAGAGTGTGGGGTTTTAAGTCTAGGGAGTTGTGTCATTCAGGGTCCTGACAGGAAATAAGTGGACTAGTTAAAGAAGTTTGGGTAGGCTTAAGGTAACCAACAAGGGATTGTGAATTTCCCAAGGCCCAGCAGTATTGGAAAGCCATTCCTTTAAGCCTGAAGGGCAAGAACTGGAACACTCGGGCCTATAGAAAACTAGAACAATGGAAGCAGAGCCAGTGGGTAGGACCTTTAGTCACAGAGGAAAGGGCACTGTGAGGTGGGGAGGGAGCTAAGGAAATGAAGACCTCGGTTTATTTTTCTGCCCATCCTCTGATCGCCTGCCAGTGCCTCCCATTGACCTAACCCATTTAAAAAAAATTATCAATGTAGTCCTTGAGATCAGACTCAAATGGCACAAAGCAAAGCAGGGAAGAGTAGAGAATAGATTTGATTTGGGGGCAAATAGAGCATGTCTAGCACAGGTCCCATTTAAAGTATTGTAAATTTGTAAGTAGGAGAGAGTTGTAATAAAAATCTTTTTGTAGGAAGATTTAGTTTAGTGGATTTTGAGGGTCTTAAAATATGTTCTGTCTTCATGCAGAGTTTCATCTTACAACAAAAAAAGCAGAATGCAATCTATTATCTGATTTATCCTTTTAGTCCCTACCCTAATTTTATTATTTCTTTCTAGGCCTGTTAGACTAGAATTAATTCATCTTCAGCATAGAGTTTCTGAGCCGCTGCAGCAAGAAAGGTAGGGTACCAGAGACTGACAGGGATAAAAGAGGAGCAGGACAGTCCCAGCCTTGAAAAGCTTTCATCTGGTTTTGGGGAGTGAGGCAGTAGTGATGAAGACAAGTATACAAATAATAACAAATCAGTTAGAGTATGATAAATGTCATAATATGTGTATTATAGAGATTAGGGAGGCAAGGATTGTCAGTTATAGGGAATAGGATGCACAGTGGCACAGAGGAGGGAGTGTTTGGTTTGTAAAAGATTAGGGCATATTTAGGGATTTATGGGAGATGAAGCTGGGAAGGCAAACTTGGCCTTCTCTGAATGAACTTAAATCCATGGTAATGGTTTGTATTCAGTTTGATAGGAAATGGAGAGCCTTTAACTTTTTTTTTAAATAGCCGGAGTGATGTAATTAGTTAGACCTGAGCTTTAAGAAGATTAATCTGGCAGAAGCAGATCAAATGCATTGCAATGGGGAGACTCCTTGAGAGACGATTGCAGTATCCCAGGGCAGGTTATGAGGATCTGAAGCAGGGTGGGGCTGGTGGGAATGTGAAAGAGGCTGAGGTGTAAAGGAAAGGCCTGACTCAAGAAGACTCCAAAATTTTGAGCTTGGGTACTGTGATGGTTAGGCTAATGTGTCAGCTTGGCCAGGTAATGGTGCCCAATTGTTTGGTCAAGCAAGCACTGGGCTAATTGTAATACAAGGGCATTTCATGGACTTCAACTCCATTTTCCCTGAAGAGCCCTGTGGTTGCTCTTCTCTGTGGGTCAGATATTACTGTAGGAACTGCTGTCACGGAACTAGAATCCTTAAACGCTATGGGGATGATCGGATTTTGGGCTAGCAGAAGCCAAGTAGCAGCACTTAATTGCCAAAGACAAGGTGGTCATGGCTACCACAATGAAGGGCAGACTCAAAGCAGCAATCAAGAGTCTGAGTTGCATAGACCTATGGTGTTGGCTAATAGATCATGGGGTACCTGGAAGTTAAATAGATAGGCAGTCTACTAAATTCCTACTTGATCTGTATAAGCAGAAGAGTTCTAGATCTAGTGAACAAAACCCTAACTTGAATTACAGAAACAGAGAGTCATGGCCCCTTAATCAATTCCCAGACTTGAGGCAGTTACAGACTCAGAGCCCTTTTAATGAGGGGAGGGGTAGGTCCCCTTGGAGAAGGATCCTGTTATACTGCCAAAAATTTATACTTTTAATCTTCCTCCCAGCTTTCCCCAAAGAGACATATGGCCTTTTTTTTTTTTTTTTTGAAGATTTATTTATTTATTTATTTATCCCCCCCTTGCTGCTTGTGTTTGCTGTGTCCATTTGCTGTGTGTTTTTTCTGTGTCTGCTTATCTCCCCCTTGCTGTGAGGTCTTGCTGCATCAGCCCACCATGCCGCGCAGGCCGGCCTGCCCTCACAAGAAGGCCCCGGGTTCCCATATGGTAAACAGGAGCTCTATCGATTGAGCCACACCCGCTTCCCACCTATGGCCTTTTACCAGGGTATCTGTGCATTGGGGAAAAAGAAATGATCAGACATTTTGGAGATTATTAGACACTGGTTCAGAAGTGACATTAATTCCAGGAGACCCAAAATATCACTGTGTTCCACCAGTCAGAGTAGGGGCTTATGGAGATCAGATGATCTATGGTCTGTCTCACAGTGGGTCCATTGGGTTCCTGGACCCATTCTGTGGTTATTTCCTCAGTTCCAGAATGCATAATTGGAATAGACATACTCAGTCACTGGCAGAATCTCCAAATTGGATCCTTGACTTGTGGAGTAAGGGCAATTATGGTAGGAAAGGCCAAGTAGAAGCCACTAGAAAACAGATGAATCTTGGAGGATGGCAGTAGATTATCATAAACTTAACCAGGTGGTCACTCCAGTTGTAGCTGCTGTTGCAGATGTGGTATCATTGCTTGAGCAAATCAACACATCCACTGGTACCTGGTATGCAGCTGTTGATCTTGCAAATGCTTTTTTCTCAATTGCTGTTAGTAAAGACCACCAGAAACAGTTTGCTTTCAGCTTCACTGTCCTGCCTCAGGGGTATATCAACTCTCCAGCCCTATGTCATAATATTGTCCACAGGGAACTTGATCATCTCTCCTTCCCACAAGACATCACACTGATCCATTATATTGATGATATGCTGATTGGGCCTTGTGAGCAAGAAGTAGCAAAGACCCTAGACTTTTTGGTAAGGCATTTGCATGAGAGAGGATGGGAGATAAATCAATAAAAATACAGGGGCCTTCCACTTTGGTGAAATTAGGTGTCCAGTGGTGTGAGGCACATTGAGATATCCTTCTAAAGTGAAGGATAAGCTGTTGCATCTGGCCCCTCCTATGACCAAAAAAGAGACACAATGCTTAGTTGGTCTCTTCAGATTTTGGAGACAACATTTTCCTCTCTTGGGTGTGCTTCTCTGGCCCATTTACCGAGCAAGTGACCAGAAAAGCTGCTAGTTTTGAGTGGGGACTGGAACAAGAGGAGGCCCTGCGACAGGTCCAGACTGCTGTGCAAGCTACACTGCCACTTGAGCCATATGATCCAGCAGATCCAATGGTGCTGGAAGTGTCAGTGGCAAATAGAGATGTTGTCTGGAGCCTTTGGCAGGCCATTATAGGAGAATCACAATGCAGACCCTTAGAATTTTGGAGCAAAGCCCTACCCTCCTCTGCAGATAACTACTCTTCTTTTGAGAAACAGCTTTAACCATGGGCCACTAAGTTACCATGAGACCTGAGTTGCCTATCATGAGCTGGGTATTGTCTGACCCACCAAACCATAAATTTGGACATGCACAGCAGCACTGCATCATGAAGTGGAAATGGTATATACAAGATAGGACTTGAGTGGGTCCTGAAGGCACAAGTAAGTTACATGAGGAAGTGGCCCAAATGCCCGTTGTCACCACTCCTGCCATGTTTCCTTTTATTTCCCAGCCCACAGCTATGGCCTCTTGGGGAGTTCCTTACAATCATTTGACTGAGGAAAAGAAAACTCAGGCCTGGTTTACAGATGGTTCTGCATAGTATGCAGGACCACCCAAAAGTGGACAGCTGCAGCAATGCAGCCCCTTTCTGGGACATCCCTGAAGGACAGTGGTAAGGGGAAATCCTCCCAGGGGGCAGAACTTTGAGCAGTGCACCTGGTTGTTCATTTTGCTTGGAAGAAGAAATGGCCGAGATGTGTTTTACACTGATTCATGTACTGTTGCCAATGGTTTGGCTGGATGGTCAGGTACTTGGAAGGAACATGATTGGAAAATTGGTGACAAAGAGGTCTAGGGAAGAGGTATGTGGATAGACCTTTCTGAGTAGGCAAAAAACATGAAAATATGTGTGTTCCACATTAATACTCACTAGAGGGTGACTTCAGCAGAGGAAGATTTCAATAATCAAGATGATAAGATGACCTGCTCTGTGGCTAGTGGGTCATCATATCCTCTTTTTCCTTTCCCCAGCCACTCCTGTCATTGCCCAGTTACATGAACAAAGTGGCCATGGAGGTAGGGATGGAGGTTATGCATGGGCTTAGCAACATGGACTTCCCCTCACCAAGGCTGACTTGACTACACCACTGCTGAGTGCCCAATCTCCCAGCAGCAGAGACCCACACTCAGCCTCTGGTATGGCACCATTCCCCAAGGTGACCAGCCTGCTACCTGGTGGCAGATTGACTACATTGGGCCACTTACATCATGGAAGGGACAGCAATTTGTTTTAACTGGAATAGACACATACTCTGGATATGGGTTTGCCTTCCTGCACATAGTGCTTCTTCCAAAACTACCAGCTGTGGACTTACTGAATATCTTATCCACTGCCATGGCATTCCACACAGCATTGTTTCAGATCAAGGAACCCACTTCACAGCAAATGATGTGTGGGAATGGGCACATGCTCATGGAATTCACTGGTGTTATCATGTTCCCCATCATCCTGAAGCAGCTGGACTGATAGAATGGTGGAATGGCCTTTTGAAGACTCAATTATGGTGCCAACTAGGTAGCAATACCTTGCAGGGCTGGGGCAGTGTTCTCCAGGAGGCTGTGTGTGCTGTAAATCAATGTCCACTCTGTGGTGCTGTTTCTCACATAGCCAGGCTTCACAGGTCCAGGAATCAAGGGTTGGAAATGGGAGTCGCACCACTCACTATTACCCCTCGTGATCCACTAGGAAAATTTTTGCTTCCTGTCCCTGCAACCTTAAGCTCTGCTGGTAAATAGGTCTTAGTTCCAAAAGAAGGAGTGCTTCCATCAGGGAACACAACAATGATTCCACTGAACTGGAAGTTAAGACTGCCACCTGGCTACTTTGCGCTCCTTGTGCCTCTGAATCAACAGGAAAAGAAGGGAATTACTGTTCTGGGTGGGGTGATTGATCCTGACTATCAAGGGGAAATAGGACTGTACCTACATAATTGAGATAAAGAAGAGTTTGACCGGAATACAGGAGATCCCCTAGGGCATCTCTTAGTACTACCATGCTGGGTGATTAAAGTCAATGGAAAATTGCAACAACCCTTTCCAGGCAGGACTAACAATGGCCCAGAATCTCCAGGAATGAAAGCTGAGGTGCTTGCTGAGGGTAAAGGGAACATGGAATACCCGGGTAGTGGAAGAAGGTAGTGATAAATATGAACTTTGACCATGTGACCAGTTACAGAAACAAGGACTGTAATGGTCATGAATATTTCTTCCTTGTTTTGTTATGAGTATGTTTGTATATGTACACACAACAAATATCTATTTTTTCTTCCCTAACCTTTCTCCTTATCATATGACATAAGTTGTATTAGTTTCATGTGGTACTATTTAAGGATGTCAAGTTTAAGAGTGATTATTACCCAAGGCCTTGCACCCTGTTCTGGAGGGATTTGGTGCATTTCTGGTTGTATATACAGGGTAGTTGAGTATTGTTAGGTAGAGATTTATCTATCTATCTATCATTGTTTTTATTTAGAGACTAAGTATGGATTAAGGTGATGTGTATGGCTGCCAAGTTGACAAGGGGTAGACTGTGATGGTTAGGCTAATATGTCAACTTGGCCAGGTAATGGTGCCCATTTGTTTGGTCAAGCAAGCACTGGGCTAATGGTAATACAAGGGCATTTCATGGACTTCAGTCATCAGTGAGTTGATTGCATAGATGGCTGGTCACATCTACAATCATCTGAGGAGATTGCTGTCAGCATTGAGTGACGTCTCATCCAATCAGTTGAAGGCCTTAAAAGGGGAAGTGATTTCAGCATTCAGAGAGAATTTCCATCTCTACTTCGGACAGCCAGCATCTCCTGGGGAATTTATCTAGTACCGTCATCAGAGCCCCTGGTTTGCAGCCTGCCCTATGGAATTTGGACTTGTGCATCCCCATGGTCGCATGAGACAATTTTATAAAATCTCATACTATTTACTGATATCTCCTATTGGTTCTGTTTCCCTAGAGAACCCTGACTAATACAGGTACCTAAGAGTGATATATCAGAAGGATCTGGTTTTGTAAAGATATAGGAGGAAGGATAGTAGAGCATTAGGAAGTAGGGAAGCTGGAGGAGATGGTGAGGTTAATTTCGGACATGGTGAATTGGGGTGGGAAGCATTTAGGTGGTGATGTCCACTAGGCATTTAGAAACATAAGATTGGTGTTCTGCAGAGATTGGCCAGAGAGAGGTATAGATTTGGGAGGTATCTGCATAGTGATGATGAGTTAAACTTTAGCAGTGAACAGAAATGGTTGATGTGAAAAAGAGAGAGAGAGGGAAAAATTGAGAGGAAAAAGGAGAGGTCCCAGAATCTTTGGGAACACCAGTATTAAGAGGAGTCAAGGGGCCTGCAAATTGTTTTTGTTTGTTTGTTTTTGTTGTTTTGTTTTGGGTCAGCTTTATTGAGGTATAATTAACATACAATAAAATTCACCATTTTAAGTGAACAATTTGGCAAATTTTGACAAATTTATACAGTCATGTAACCACTACCACGGTCAGGGTATCATACCTTTTCTTAATCCCCAAAATGTTCCTCCAGACTTCTTTGCAGTTAATCCTATCCCTCTACCCTCTATCAACTATTGATCTGCTTTCTATCACTATACATTTGCCTCTTCTAGAGTTTCAAATCTAAGAAATATACATTTATGCAGTCTTTTGTGTTAGTCTTTCACTTAGCATAATGTTTTTGAGATTCAGCCATGTAGTTGCTTGTATCAGTCTTTCTTTCCTTTTCATTGCTGAGTACTATGCCATTGTATGGATATAGTACAATTTGTCTATCTATTTATCAGTTGATATTTGAGTTTCCAGTTTGGGGCTGTTATAAATAAAGCTGCTGTGAACATTTGTGAGCAGGTCTTTATGTGGACATATGTTTTAATTTTTCTGGGTAAATACCTAAGGAGTGGAATTGCTGGGTGTATGGTAAGTATATGTTTAGCTTCATCATAAACTATCAAACAGTTTTCCATTTTTTATTCTTACCAGCAGTCTATGAGAGCTCTAGTTGCTAGAACTGTATTTGGTATTGTCTGGCTCTTTGATTTTAGCCATTTAAGAGAGTATGTACTAGTATCTCTTTGTGGTTTTAATTTGCATTTCCCTAATGACTAATGATGTTGAGAATCTTTTCATTTTCTTATTTGGCCACTTATACATCTTTGGTGAAGCATCTATTCATATATTTTGCACATTCTTTAAAACTGTGTTTTCTTATTATTGGTAAGTGTTCTTTTTATATATTCTTGATACAAGTCCTTTGTTGGATATATTTTGCAAGTAGCTTATTTCAGCTTGGGGCTTGCCTTTCCATTTTCTTAACTGTGTTTTTTGAGGGAAAAAAGGTTTTAATTTTGATGAAGCCCAGTGTATCAATTCTTGTGTCCTTTTAAAAAAGTCTTTGCCTAATCCCAGGTTGCTAAGATTTTCTCCTGTGTTTTCTTGTAGAGATTTTTATAGTTCTAGCACTTATATTTAGGTCTATGAACCATTTTGAGTTACTTTTTTGTATATGTTATGAAATAAGGGTTAAGATTCATTTTTTCCATAGGTATATCCAGTTGTTTGTTAATCTATCTCCATTAAACTGCCTTGGCTCCTAAGTGAAAAATCAGTTGGCCATATCTGTGTGACACTATATCTGAACTCTCAG
>JAQZBX010052578.1:0-19087 GCA_029593785.1 Cabassous unicinctus
TTATTTATTTTATTTATTCATCCCCCCCCTGCTGCCTGTGCTGCTGTGTCCATTCACTGCGTGTCCTCTCTGTGTCTGCTTATCTCCCCCTTGCTGTGAGGTCTCGCCGCATCAGCTCACAGCGCCGCGCGAGCTGGCCTGCCCTCACAAGGAGGCGCCGGGAAGCGAACCCGGGGCCTCTCATATGGTAAACGGGTGCTCTATCCATTGCACCACACCCGCTTCCTGCCGTGAGGTTGCTGCATCAGCCCACCGCACCGCTCAGGCGGGCGTGCCCTCACAAGGAGGCCCCGGGACGCGAACCCGGGCCTCCCATATGGTAAACGGGGGCTCTATCCACTGAGCCACACCCGCTTCCCTGGACTGAGTTTTATTGATCTTTGTATCCCCTCAGTGTCTAGCACCCAGAGTAAGAGTTCAATAGATAGGCATTGAACAGAAAAGACATCAGGGAGAGTGCTGATTTATGGAGGAAAAAGACTTAGTTTGGAGCAAGTCATGTCCCCTTCTCCCCCCTCCCTACACCGTGGTGTAAATTACATTCACAATATTGTGCTACCATCACCAACATCCATTATCCAAACTTTTTATCACCTCAGACAGAAACTGCACCCATTAAACAATTTCTACCCCCTTTTCCCTTTTCTCTGCCCCTGGAAACATGTAATACTATCTGTCTATGAATTTGCTTGTTCTAGGTATTTCATATAAGAGCATACGACATTTGTCTTTTTGTATCTGCCTTATTTCACTCCACCTGATGTCTTTAAGTTCATCCATGTTGTAGCATGTATCAGAACTTCATTACTTTTTGTGGCTAAATAATATTCCATGTTTGTATATACCACATTTTGTTTATATATGCATCTGTTGAGGACTGTGGCAGTTTGAAGCTTTTGTGCCTCAGAAAATCATGTCCTTAGGATTAATCCATTCCTGGTCATGTAAACCTATTGTAGGTGGGAACTTTTGATTAAATTACTCCAATTAAGGGCCTTTGGTTAGATTGCATGACCCAGGGTAGATCTTAAACCTCTTACTCGAGTCCCTTATAAATGAAGGAATAAAAAGTTGCAGACACAGAAAAAAAGCTGCAGAGACAGAGGAACCCAGATGCTGAGAGAGAAGGCCCAGGGAGCCAGAAGCTGAAATCAACAGAACACAGAAGCTGAGAGGAGACCACTTTAGGCAGAAGCTGAAAGCAGTGAGGCCTGGAGGAGAGGGGAGAAATTGCCCCTCCCAATAAATGATTGTCCACAGCTGCAGCTTGGGGAGAAATCATATCCTGAAGATGCTTGATTTGGACATCTTCGCAGCCTCTTAACTGTAAGCTTTTAAGTTAATAAATTCCCATTGAAAAAGCCAGTCCATTTCTGGTACATTGCTTGGCAGCCTTTAGCAAACTAAAACAAGGACACTTGAGTTGTTTCCACCTTTCAGCTATTGTGAATAAGTCTTCTATAATCATTGGTATTCAGATAGCAGTTCAAATTCCTGCTTTCAGTTTTGGGAGTGGGAATGCTGAATCATATGGTAATTTTTGTTCAACTTTTTGAGTAACTACCAAATTGATTTCCACAGCAGCTGCACTGCTTTACAATGCCATAAATAATGTAAAAGGGTTCTAATTTCTCCACATCCTCACCAACACTTGTTATTTTCTGTTTTTTAATAATAGCTACCCCAGTGGGTATGAAATGGGATCTCATTGTGGTTTTGATTTGCATTTCCCTGATGACCAATGATATTGAACATCTTTTCATGTGCATATTGGCCATTTGTACATCTTCTTTGGGTAAATGTCTAAGTCCTTTGTCTATTTTTTAATTGAGCCGTTTGTCTTTTAGTAGTTGAGTTGTAGCAGTTCTTTTTATATTCTTATATTTAATATTTATATTAAACCCTTACCAAATTTATTGTTAGCAACCATTTTCTTCCATTCTGTAGATTGTCTTTTCAGTTTCTTGGTAATATCCTTTGAGGCACAGAAGTTTTTAATTTTAATGAGTCCATTTTATCTATTTTTTTCTTTTGTTGCTCAAGCTTGGTATTATATGTATGCAATCACCACTAAAGCCAAGGTTATGAAGGTTCAAGTTTTAGATTTTAGCTCTTATGTTTAGATCCTTAATCCATTTAGAGTTAATTTTTGTGTATGGTGTGAGATAGGGATCCAGCCTCATTCCTTTACAAGTGGATATCCAGTTTTCCCAGTACCATTTGTTGAATAGACTCTTCTTTCCCCAATTAGTGTATTTGGTACCTTTGTTGAAAATCAGTTGGACATAGATGTATGGGTTTATTTCTGAACTCTCAACTCTATTCCATTGTTCTAAATGTCTATCTTTGTGCCAGTTTCACACTGCTCTGATTACTGTGGCTTTGTATTAAGTTTTGACATCAGGAAGAATGAAACCTCCAATTTGTTCTTTTGCATTATTGATTTGGTTTTTGGGACCCCTTGTGATTCCATATGAATTTAGGGCTTGGTTTTTCCATTTCTGAAAAAAAAAAAAAAAAGCTGCTGAGATTTTGGTAGGTATTGCATTGAATTTATAGGTCGCTTTGGGTAGTATTGCCATCTTAACAATATTAAGTCTTCCAATTCATGAACACAGAATATCTTGCCATTTATTATTTAGGTCTCCTTTAATCTCTTGGAGCCATGTTTCATAGTTTTCAGCATACAAATCCTTTAACTTTTGGCTAAATTTATCCCTAGGTATTTCATTCTTTTAGAAGCTGCTGTGAATGCAATTGTTGTTGTTGTTGTTGTTTTTTAAAAAAAACATCCCTTTTTCAATGCTCTTTGCTGGTGTATTTCCAATTTGGATGCCTTTTATTTCTTTTACTTGCCTTATAGCTCTGGGTAGAACTTCCAGTACAATGCTAAGCAACTGTGGTAAAAGCAAGCATCCTTGTTGTGGTGGTTTAGAATTGTATGTAACCCCAGAAAATCATGTCCTTCTTTTTTTTAATATACTTTTTTTTTTTTTAAAGAGACTTAGATAACATAAATGTTGCATAAAGAATATAGGGGTTCCCATATGCCCCGCTCCCTACCCCTCCCACATTTTCCCATATTAACAACATCCTTTATTAGTGTGGAAAATCATATTCTTAAAACTAATCCATTCCTATGGGTGTGAACCTATTGTAAGTAGATTTTCTTGAGGTTACTTCAGTTAAGCCGTGGCCCAGGGTGGGTCTTAATCCTCTCACCGTAGTCCTTTATAAGAGAATGAAATTCAGACAGAGAGAAAGCCAGGGAAGCAAGAAGCTGAAAGCAGTGAAACTCAGAAGAGAATGGGGGAACCAGCAAGCACTGCCATGTGCCATGCCATGTAGCAGAGGACCCAAAGATCACTGGCAGCCAGTCTTTGGGAAAAAAGCACTCCCTTGATGATACCTTGATTTGGAATTTTTCTCAGCCTCAAACCTGTAAGCTAATAAATTCTCATTGTTAAAAGCCAATTCCCTTTATGGTATCTGCTTTCAGCAGCCTAGCAAACTAAAACACCTGCCTTGTCCCTGACCTCAGTGGGAAAGCTTTGTCTTTCACTATTGAATATGATGCTAGCTGTGGGTTTTCATATATGCCTTTTATCAACTTGTGGAAGTGATCTTCGATTCCTATTTTCATAAGTGCTTTTATTATGTATCAAGTCAGTTTTGAGAGTCCCACTGGACATCCAGGGGTAGCTCTGGTATGGGGGAACTGGAAGTTGGAAGAGAATTTGGAGCAGGGCATTTTAGAGCCATTCTGTCATTTGTGGGAATTTTATTGAGGCACTGCTTTGTGCAGTGCACATGCTGGGTGCTGTGGCACTAGGGATGAGCACCACAATCTCTAACCTTAGAGGGCTCATGGTCTATAAGGAGAGAGGTAGGTGCAGAGAAATCAGTCTGCTGTAAACAGTATTGTGGGAGCCCAGAGGATGGGCAGCTAGTAATACTTGGTCTTATGGACCACATGAGCATTGGGGGATCAGTAGAGTTCTGTTGGATAAAGAAGAGGGAGGGCTGGAAGGACATTCCAAGCAGTGGAAACACCTCATGCAAAGAGAATTGTGGAAATGACTGGATGGGCTGCAGGGAGACGGTGATGGCAGAGAGGGGAGATGTTAGAGAAGCAAAAAATAATCATTGCTCTATAGCTGGGGATTGTAAGAGACAGTTATAGGTTTTTGGTTCCCAGCTTCCATCTCTCCTTTTGGTAATAACATCTCAATTTTCCTTGAGAATTATCTCTACCCCCATTATGCTTGGTCTTGATGGGACAGAACAACAAGGTACCCTCCCCTCCCCTATTTGAAAAAAAGGAATGAGATAAACTAGACCAATGAGACTTTCTAAAAACATCATTTAAAATTTCAAGAGTCATGATGCAATCATTGAAAAAAAACATAGTTCAAGCTCATTAATTTTAGCATCTGTATCCCAATGAGACTGTCAAATAATTCCTGTTTCCCAAAATTCTGGAGCTGCCTGGTTTCTGACTTCTCAATGCCAATCCTCGAGCCTTCCTTTTGATTCTGTGAAGCCTTCCAATAAATTATTTTTTCTTCCTGAAGGTAGACAGTCACTTTCTGTTACTTAAAACCAAGGTACCTTAATTGATACAGGTGGGGAGGAAGAAGTGGAGAAAAAGAATAAGATAGATAGAACGTGGTCTAAGAGTAGGAAGAGAGCCAAGATAATGAACTGACATAGAAGCATTAGTGGACTTTCACAATTTTATAGAAAAGGTAAAGAATAGCAGGTATTCAACATCCTTTTTACTTGGGGATATTGCAGAATATGTTAGTTATCCCCCAGTGTCCATCCTCCCCTTCTTTCTCAGTTATAGAGTCCCTGATTTTAACTGGGCACATGGCTGCACAGAATAAAACACTGTCCAACCTCCCTTGCAACTTTAAGTGTGGTCATTTAAGTAAATTTTGACCAATAAGAAACATCAAGAGCAACTTCTGAAAAGTAGCCAGAAAGATGGGGTCACATCCTTTTGTGTTGTTTCTTCCTTGTATCACTTCCTGCTTTCTGATTGCTGGAATGCATAAATGATGTCTGGGGCATGAGCATCCATATTGAACCATGAGGTGACACACAAAACAAGACATCACTGGAAGGTAGAAGGTACTTGAGTGCCTGATGATCATGGAGCCACCGTACCAGTACTGGATGGGTTACTTCCAGACTTTACTTAGGTGATATAGAAATATAGTTTTATCTTGTTTAAGCCTTGTTATCTCTGTTGTGTGTATGTGTGTGTGTGTATATATATCTGTCTCACATGCAGTCAGAACTAATCCTAACTAATACTGGGAGTAAGGAGAGACTTCCCTACAATGTATAGTTCTGGTGGGATGGCTGTGCCCTGCCTACCACTCAGAATCCAAAATGGGGAGAGCCAACTTCTTCCTGTTTCCTGGATGCTGAGACCCAGACTATGCCTTTTGGATGCTTCCACTCAGAACCTTGGCCATATAGCAATTGAACCAAGACAAAGGGGCAGTGAAGATTCATACACAGTGGCCACAGCAGTGCCTATCCCAGCAGTGATGTCCTGTGGATTGAGCAATATTTCCTGGCCACTTTTCTTTTTAAAAATGTTTGTTGAATTGCCAACTCTTCTAGGCCACAGGATGCTATAGTGTCCTGGGAAGGCAGTGTTGTTTGCTTTTTTAGGATAGAAGAGACTTAGGCATTTCCATGGGCAAAGGAGAAAAAGGATTTCCAGGGGAGAGCAATCGAAGATGGCAAAGAAAAAAATGGAAGGTAGTTGATGAAGCCAAATCTCAGAGAAGACTGGCAGGTGAGTCATGGAATGGAGAATGTTGGTCAACATCTGTGAAAGACGCGGAGAGGAGGCAGAGGAGAACTGCAATGCAGGCCAAATAAAGCCTGAGCCAACTCAGCGGGCTCCCTGGAGCAGATAAAGCCCATCTGCAGTGTCCTGAGATGGGCCGCGATGGCTGAGCCTCTACACCCCTGCCTTGATCAGTGACCTGATGTGGGTGGCCCCAGGAAGGGTCAGCTTTCCTCAGTTGAGGCAAACTCTGATGGGGCCGACAGCTGGAGGCTCTTTACCAGCAGCACTCTCCACAGCTGGGCAGCAAGTCCTGCCCAGGAGGGGTGTCTGGGTGGCAAATCTCTGTATCCACACAGAGGAACATTGGAAAACCAAGCCAGGAGGTCCTGATTGTCTCAGCAAAGCAGGAGGCCAAGTTGTCAGCTGACAGTGTCAGAAGTGAGATGAGAAGGTGGGAAAGGAAGGGAGAGAATGTGATAATGAGCCCCCAGGAGGTGCAAGAAAGCCAGCCGAGCAGAAGGGAATGTCCCTCTGAGGTGAAATAAGATGGAACAGTTTCTTGAAGGAGAGCTTAGAAAACGGCTTTGTTATGCAAACAGAAATCAAGACTATATATCATTCTGGCCTGACTAAGTGACGCTTTGAGCTTTAGATCATGGCATCTGGGCTCATGACATGAAGATTTATGTATGGCCTTTTGTAGACCCAAAGGTACTGAATTCAATCCCATGGGTTTTTGCTTCATCTTCTCTCATTGGTACAGGCTCTGGCTTGGCCCACCAGGCTTCCCCATCCGAGCAGCCACGGGGATGCTCTAATACAGGATCTCTGTGCTTTAATTTATCAGTGTCTCCAGGGTGTCAGGCTCTCTGCTAAGCCCCAGAGATGGCGGGGATATGCCATAGTCCTGCACTCCAGGAGCTCCCAGCCTAGAGGGCTGACTAGTGCCTTGTGGCTTTCTATCCCTTACAGATCATTAAGTCCAGCTCCTTCACAAATGGTAAACTGAGGCATGGAGTTGTTAAGATTTGCACAGGAATTTGAATCAGAAATGTTAACGTTGCTCAGACTGCCAGTCTAGTCAAGAACCGAAATTGAGTAACTGGGATGGGAATGGCAAAGTAAAAACTCCCAAGTGAAAGAAATTTTCACGACCATATGCCCTCTCTTTGCAAGCAGCGAGAGCCCACAATAGTCACCTCCACGGGGCATTTGAGAATTTTATGCGCGTAAATATCACTTGAGGACTTGGTAAAAGGCCGATTCTGAGTCAGTGAGGCTGGGCGGGCCTGAGACGGTACTCCGCTGGTGAGCGCCCTGGGGGACGTCAGCACTGCTGATCCATGGACCTCAAGAAGCAGGACCCCCCGTATCCTGAGCCAGGGTTAAAGGATGCTGAGAAGATCCCTCTTTACACCGTGCTTTCCTCATGACCCTTCTCTTCAAAACTAACTGCCATCCCCTATGGCTCAAAAGGAGGAAGTCAGAGCTAGCACAATCCAAGGGCAAATACAAGCTTTGTGACTCAGGACACTGGAGGCCTCTCCCACTTATTGGCTGTCCCATCTTGAAGAAAGTGTGTCCTCCCTCTAAAGCTGTTTCCACAGTCGTAGAAAGAGGAATTGCTTCTTTCCCATTCTGTGAAGTCTTGGACGGACTGGAAGTCAGGGTGCAGGTGCATGAGGGAAGCTGGGCCAGTGGGACTCTCCCCACCTCGTAGGATGTTGTGAGAATCAGATGGAAGAAGTCATATCATCTTTCGACAGTGCATGGCCCAGAATAAATGCTCGATAAATGCTACCTGCTGTTATTGGAAGTATTGGATTTTGGAATATAAGAGAATTTATCAGCTCTCCAGAGTGACCCATCCACTTCACATCCTTGTAAAGTTATCAGGCCAGAAAACGTGGCTGACAGCAGCACCCATTGTGACTCATCCTTTCTAGCCACCCATGGGTGCCCAGGAGAGAGGAACTGTGTGTGAACAAGAAGAGCTGCTTTGCTCTCAGCCCTGGGCCTCTAAATACCATCCCCCACCAAAAGGAACCAGGACTCCATGAAGCACTGACTGATCCCAGGGCTGGGCAGGGCAAGTCCAAGGCAAGCCTGTACTTTCTTGTACCCGAAAGCAAGAAATTAAAGTCCCAGGATGGAGGGGCAGAGGCCTGTCAAAGGCACAGAGGAACCAGCTTGACGGTCTCCCCATCGCCAAATTTCAGATCATTTGAGCATCAAAAATAATAATAATAATAATAATAATGGCTATGACTCTAACAGTGCATAGATATAAATCATGTGTAAATACGATTTTTTAAAAAGGTAGAAGCCCTTCATTTAATGACCGTTATACTGCTTTATCCTCTTAGAATTAATCATTTATTCTCCTTTTCAGAAAGTAGTTCTCCTCCAGTTGATGAGGAAAGTTCTTTGTTACAGAGGAATGCCAGTTAATAAATATGAACAGATTAATAGAATTCAAAAATCTCCATTCTGCAACCGCTAATGAAATAATTAAGATCAGGATTATAGATGCTAAAACCAGGATTTAAGTGGTTCTCAGGCTTGAACATGCAGCAGGATCACCAGGAAGGGCTAGTTAGAACAGGCTTTGCTGGCCCCACCCCCAGGCAGTCTGGTTCAGTAGGTCTGGGGTGGGGCAGGATAATTTACTTTTCTAACAAGCTCCCAGGTGATGAAGTTCATGATGGTGATGGAACTGCATTTTGGGAACAATTGCATTAGATGAAAAGTTGATCACAATAGGATATTCCTCACACAGTGGTAAATAGCACCCCACAGATGACTCCCAAATTCCAAAAGGGGAAATACATGTTTACAGTGGAGAGATTGGCAGCCAAATGATGAATTTGGTACCCATTGTAATAGGATGACCTGACATTATGGACATCCTGATGGATTGCAGCTGCATCCCCTAAGAAGTATTAGTGCCAAAAATGTTGACCCTGAATCCAATCAAGCCTCTTGACCTGACTTCCAGTTTCACAAAACTTATGGAAGAAACTAACAAACTAAATGACAGCGCAAGGAAATCATCAGAATCCAGAATAGTCTATGAGAAAAATGACCTGAAATCTTCCAAAGTCAATGTCATGAAAGAAAAAAGGAAAATAGGAGGGTTGTTTTGGATTTAAAAAGACTAAAGACACATAACCACCAGATGATTTAAAGAGATAAAAAAGCTATACAATGCATCATTGGGACACATGGGGAATTTGAATATGGAATTAGATATTAGGGAATTATTGTTACTTTTCTTACCTTTGATTTTGGTATTAGGGAATATAGAACAATATCCTCATTCTTATGATAAGTAAGCTGAGGAATTTAGGGCTGAAGTTTTTTGAGCTGGTTCAACAAATGCACAAACATGAAGCAGAAAAAATGAAATGTTAACAATTCTTGAATCTTAGTAGTGCATTGTGGGTGTTCATCATATTAATCTTTCAACCTTTGTTTAAAAATGTATGTAATTAAAAAAAACAACAACTGTGTCATCAAATTGCTTACACTAGGTACTGTCACACTTCAAGTTCAAGCTACTTTTCTGTTTTATCCCTTCCCCACTCTAAATAATACATAAGAAGTATTTGTTTCATAAGAACAACCTCGGCCGTCTTTGGCTTTAAGGTGTGAGGGTAGCATTTAGCTCTGCAGGCACCAGGGCTTGGAAGATTTCCAGCTCCACAGGGACCCGTGTGAAAAGAACAGGTTCTGGTTAGGCTGGGGCATATCTGGGAGCTGCTGGGGTCTGTGGCAGGCTGAGTAATGGCCCCCCAAAGATGTCCACGTCCTAATCCCCAGAATCTGCGAATATGTTACTTTACAAGGCAAAAGGGATTTAGCAGATGTGATTAAGGACTTGAAATGGAGAGAGAGTATCGGATTATCCAGATGGGTCCAATGTAATTACAAAGGACTTTATATAGGGAGACAGGAGGGTCAGAGGGAGAGGTGATGTGACAGTGAAAACAGAGGTCCAAGAGCCAGAGAAAGATTGGAAGATGCTCCATGGCCGGCTTTGAAGATGAAGAAAAGGGCCACAAGCCAAAGAATGCAGGGAGCCTCTAGAAGCTGGAAAGGGCAAGGAAACGGATTATTCCCTAGACTCTCTAGAAGGAACACGGCTTTACCGACAACTTGATTCTTAGCCCTGTAAGATCCTTTTCGGGCTTCTGACATCCAAAATTGTAAGATAAAATTGTGTTGTTTTAAACCACTAAGTTTGTGGTAATTTGTTACAGCAGCAGTAGGAAAATAATACAGGGTCGGGTCTCTTCCCCATTTCCAGTTAAAGGACTTACTTGTAGATGTGCACAAGCATTTCTTGGGATCCTCGGTAACCGTTTGGAAGGGAGAATGTATAAAAGACTGGCCTCCTGCATTCAGCCTTGGGATGGGGTTTCACAGCTATTGAAATTTGGGTTTAAATATTAATGGGATTTCACAAGAATTGAAGAGACTTTAAAACATGCCATTTTCTGACCCCAAATTAGACATCATCTGGCAGTCTCATTACAGACTATTCTGCAAATTCCAGTGTGGTAAGGGATTTAATTCACCAACCTTCCCTGCTTTAAAGAATTGTCCTCTGATAATCCCATTTGTATTAAACTCTTTCTCAGCTGTAATGGAAGGAAAATAGCAATGTACCTAGCTTTGTTTGCTTCTCTTAACTCTTCAAGTGCCTTTTGGTCATAAATTGTGACCGAGTGGTTAGAAAACTCCATACTTTTCAGTCCAAATTCTTTTTCCTCAACTCTAGGTAACTGTTTTACATGGCAGAATAGGTTACTATAGCAATGTTTTCTGGGCAGTAGGCCAACTGAATAGAACTATTGAAGAAGCCCAGGAGAAAATATTAATAACACCTGAGAAGTTCCAATCATTTTGCAGGGGGCGGATCAACAGATTCTCTGGGTGATCAGAAAGTGCTGCAGCCAGCTCATGCAGAACACAACCTGGAAAGCTACAGATCATCCCCAAAATTCTCCCATCTCACCCTCTTCAAGTCACTCATCCAAGCTGCTCAAATGACAAAAGACACATGTAAACTAGGGAAAAGCATTTGAAACTCATATCATAAAGGTGTTTGTGGAGCACTCCTACTGGAATTCTGGGAAGTCGGTGGCAGCGATGCCAACATGATTTTTTGATCTTTCTGAAACCCTACATAAAAATAGAGCAACTAGAGAGCAAAACCAAAAGTCTAGGCACAACATTTACAGCAAAATTGGGTAAAAAAACACCTCACTTAAATCCCAAAATATAAGCAGGTGAGACAAAGCACCAATAGGCACAAGAGCTGCTTGTTACTGACAATGGACGGGAGGAAAAAGAGGGAAGGATGCAACGGCTAATGGACCTGAGAATGGGAGAGACTCCCAAAATAGCCAATGGTGGGTCACTTGGAGGACAGCAGCCAAAACTGGAAGGTTTTTCTCAGTCTATGGTGAGTGAAGGCAAGGGGGCTGCCACAGGGTCTGAAGGGGCTGGAAGAGTGTGAACTCTTTTATTTTGGCGGGGAGGGTATAACTTTTTTATAGCTTATTGAGATGTAATTCACACACCATACATTTCACTCATTCAATGGTTTGTAGTACAGTCACAGAGTTGTGCAACCATCACCACAATCAATTTTAGAACATTTTCATCACTTCCAAAAGAAACCCTGTATCCTTTAGATATCACTCCCTTACCCCCTAGCCACCCCCATCCTTCCCAGCCCTAAGTAACCACTAATCTACTTTCTGTCTCTAGAGATTTGCTAATTTTAGACATTTCATTAAAATGGGCTCATACATTATGTGACCTTCTGTGACTGGCTTCTTTCACGTCTCATAATTTTTTCAAGTGTGTTCATGTTGTAGCATGAATCAGCATTTCATTTCTTTTTTATGGCTGAATAATATTCCATTGTATGGGTATATCACATTTTGTTTATCCATTCATCAGTTGATGTACATTTAGGTTTTCTCACCATTTGGCTATTATTAATAATGTTGCTATGAACATTCTTGTATAATTGTGGAGATATGTTTTCATTTCTTTGGGGAATATACCTAGGAGTGGAATTGATGAGTCATAGGTAAGTCTATATTTAAATTTTGAGCAACTTCCAAAGTGTTTTCCACTGTGGCTATACCATTTTACATTCTCACCAGCAGTATATGAGGGTTCCATTTTTCCAGATCCTCCCCAACATTTGTTATTATCTGTCATTTTGATTATAGCCATCCTAGTATATGTGAAGTGGTATCTTATTGTGATTTTGATTTGCATTTTCCTGATGACTAATGATGTTGAGCATCTTTTCATGTGCTTATTGGTCATCCATATGTCTTCTGTGGGTAAATGTCTATTCAGATCCTTTGCCCATTCTTTAATTAGGTTATTTGTATTTGTACTTTTTTTTTTAAAGATATATATATTTATTTATTTATCCTCCCCTTGCTGCTTGTGCTCGCTGTGTCCATTTGCTTTGCATTTTTCTGTGTCTGTTTGTCTCCCTTTTGTTGCGTCATCTTGCTGTGCAAGCTCACTGTGCCAGATGTGCCGTCAGCTCATCACGCCATGCGGACCAACTTGCCTTCACCAGGAGGCCCTGGGAATTGAACCCGGGGCCTCCCATATGGTAAATGGGAGCCCAACCAATTGAGCCACAGCCACTTCCCTGTATTTTTATTATTGAGATTTAAGGGTTCTTTATATATTCTAAATATAAATCCCTTATCAGATATAATTTACAATTATATTCTACCATTTCGTGTGTTGTCTTTCAATTTTTTTTATAGTGTCCTTGGAGGCACAAAAGGTTTCATTTTGATGAAGTCCAGTTTATTTATTATTTCTTTTGTTGTTTGTGCTTTTGATATATCTAAGAATCCATTGCCAAATCTAAGGGTACAAATATTTACCCCTGTATTTTCTTCTAAGAGTTTTATAGTTTTAGCTCTTATATTTAGGTCTTTGATCCATTTAGAGGTAATTTTTGTATATGGGTGAATTGGGGATCCAGCTTCATTCTTTTGTATGTGGATATCCAATTATTCAAGCACCATTTGTTGAAAAGACTATTCTTTCATTGAATAGTATTGGCACACTTGTTGACCATAATAATGAGTTTATTTCTGGACTTTCAATTCTACTTCATTAATCTATATGTCTATCCTTATGCCAGCACCACACCATTTTGATTACTGTTGCTTTGTAGTAATTTTGAAATGATGAACTATGAGTTTCCAACTTTATTCTTCTTTTTCAAGCCTGTTTTGGCTATTTGGGGTTCCTTGCAAGTTCCTTCTATGTCAATTTTAGTATCAGCTTGTTAGTTTCTACAAAGAAGCCAGCTGGGACTCTGATAGAGATTGTGTCTAATCTGCAGATCACTTTGGATAATATTGCCATCTTAACAATATTGTCTTCCAGTCTATGAACATGGGGTGCCTTTCCGTTTATTTAGATGTTCATTAATTTTCCTCAACAGTGTTTTGTAGTTTTCAGAGTATAAGTGTTGTATTTCCTTATTAAATTTATTCTTAATTATTTTATTCTTTTTGTTACTATTATAAATGGAATTATTTTCTTAATTTCATTTTTGGATTGTTCATTGCCTTATGAACACTTGAAATTGATCCACCAGGGCTCCCCCTTCCAGAATAGAGTCCCACTCAGGAGAAACTACTGAAAGTGGAATAAAAATTGAGGTGGTCAGGGACAATAGAGATGAAGAAAGAGTTCAGATAAAAGTAGGGAAGGAGAAGGGAGCCTGGAAATTTAGAAAGCAAGCCACTATATATATATTAGGAGGTATTGGGGCTTGAACCCAGGACCTCATACATGGGAAGCAGGCATTCAACCACTGAGCTACACCTACTCCCGCCACCACATTTTTTAACACTACATGGAAACAAAAGGAAAGGAAGCTTTTGAAGCTATAAGAGTTATCTGAACCTGGCTTCCTAAAAGTTCAGGAAAACTAACTCCACATAAAAATAAGCAATGAAAAGTATCAAAGTCAAATTCTATTCAATGTTACAAATAAAGTAGAAAATAAGTATCTGAATAATATGCTTGTAGATAATAGAAACAAACCAGAAAGTCATGGTCAAAAGACAGATCAAAACTGTCAAGTTCTACTGCAAAATGAGTTAGAATATATAAAGAAAGTGTTACTATAAGTGATTGAACAAAATAATCCAATAGGAAAACTCAGAAATGAAGTGACTGAACTCAGGAAAGAAAAAGAATCATTTTAAGGATGAATAGTAAATTAGAAAAACACAAGAGCAAATGAACATAACAAATAATTCCTTGAGAGAGATAGAAGGGGGAAAGGAAGAACATTTTTAAAATCAAAAGAAATGAAGAGATTGAAAGTATTCAAGAGAATGTGGTACACTAAAGAAAGGCAAAGAAGATCCAAAATACAGATAAAAGGAGCCCCTGAAACAAGATAACTGAATATTAAAAGCTCTAATTCAAATGAAACTTGTCTGAACTTTTAAAAAAGGTTTGAAACTATATCTAAAGAGAACAGGGTGTATCAGAAAATATCAACTCAGAACTATCAACACCAAGACATGCTCTGGTAAAATTACCAGACTTTAAAGAAAAGGAGGATGTCCTTTAGATATTTAGGTAAAAAGACCAAGTTACTTCAAAAGAGAAAGAAAACTAGAATATAATCAGATATTGACAGCAATGTCTTTTGCAGGGGAAAATGGAACAATGTATTTAATACGCTCAGGGGGAAAATATGAGCCAAGAATTTTATATCCAGCGAAAGTGATCTTCAAATATTAAGGGTACAAATCATTATAAACTTCCTACAAATCAACAGGAAAAAGATCACGTGTAGAGAGATGAGAGCAAATATGTGAACAAATGCTCACAGGGAAAGAAATACAAATGCTCATTTTTTCTGTGTTTGTAAAACAATGCTCAACTTTGCCTATAATAAGGATAATACACTTTCTATCTATGCTGAAATGCTATTCATTCCCTATAATATTAGCATACAATTGTGAACCAGGATGTGAGGAAACAGGCTCTTTCATACACATTGCTGGTGGGGATGTACATTGTTACAACTTCTATGAAAGGCAATTTGGAAATATTTATTAAGAGGACAAATGATGTAACAATACCTGTTCTAAGAATTCATCCTACAGGGAAACGCATTTGGCTCAAGCGATTGGGCTCCTGCCTACCATGTAGGAGGTCCAGGGTTTGATTCTCAGGGCCTCCTGTTGAAAGGCAAGCTGACCCACACAGCAAGCTGGCCTGAGTGGAGAGCTGGCCCAAGCGGATTGCTGGTCAGCGCATGAGTGCTGGTCCACTCAGGAGACCTGGCCCACGCAGGAGAGCTGGCACAGCAAGATGATACAACTAAAAGAGACACAGAGGAGAGACAATAAGAAGTGCAGCAGACCAGGGAGCTGAGGTGGCGCAAGAGAGTGAACACCTCTCTTCCACTCTGGAAGATCCGAGGATCGGTTCCCAGTGCTGCCTAAAGAGAAGACAAGCAGACACAGAAGAACACACAGAGAGCAGACAGCACGCACAAAACAAGGGGGCGGGGGGAGAGAAATAAATAAATAGAATAAATCTTTTTTAAAAATTCATCCTACAGATATTCTTTCAAATATGCAAAATGGCATGTGCTGTTCATCTCAGAATTGTCTGAAGAAGTTTGGAAATAACCCAATTGCCCATCAATAGGGTCATGGCTAACTAAATTATGATACATCCATATAATGGGTAACTACATAGACCATTACATTTCACTGGCCAGAACTGAGTCAAATGGCCACCCCTGACTGCAAGTAAGATTGGAAAGGGAAGATCTGATGCGGTATTCACTCATGCTGTCTACCAATATTCCTAGCTCTCTTGCTTCCAGATGGGATTCACTTTCCCAACCCTTTGAAAAATTGCTAAGATGTCTGGATGCTAGCCTGTTAGAACTTGCTTTGGTCAATAAATGTGCTTCATGTCATTCCTGGGCAGAAATCTTTAAACAGTGACACACAATCTACTACCTTCCTTTCCTCTGCCATGTACAGTAGCAAAGGCGACTTCTTCTGTGGTTCATCGTTTGTCCTGGATTCATCACCTGTATCCAGTCCATTGGCCCATCTGTTGGGCTCGGTGGTGGTGGAGGATAGACTTGGGATGCAAGGAGTGTGTTTTAGCTGGTCCAGGAGTTGCTGTGTTCTTTTCTTCCCCACCCTGCTCCCTTTCCATCAATTCTAAATGAAAACTATCTCATGGTGATAATGTAGAACATTATATAATATAGAATAAGGATTCCCAAAGTGCAGTCCCTGGACTAGAACTGTGGTGTCACTTGGCAACTTGTTAGAAATGCAGATTCTCAGGCCCCACCCCTATGGAATCAAATCAAATTCTGTAAGCCCCAGACCTACCAAATCAGCAAGCAATAATCAGTGGGGCCTGAGTATTTGCATTTCTAACAAGAGAGCCTCTTTCCTCACATCTTAGTCCTCAAGGTTTAAAACATTTTTACCACTGTCAATATGAAAGGGAATGAATTGTATTTCAATAGAAATAGAAGTAACATGGTACTTTTTACTGTAATTTGTATTCTGTAAGCCCTCCAGATGATGCTGATGTGCTCTCAAGTTTAAGAAGTGCTTTTGCAGAAGAAAGAGACCCACACAGCACCTCTAACTACTCAGTGGAGATTTTCCCACAGACTTCACTATAATTACCCACCAAAGAATCCTTGCATTGCCTCGACTCACTGCCACATCCCCATTATAAGGTATCCAACTGAGGGGTCATTTCTGTGGAGCTACTCTGCCCAAGTCCAGCATGATGCTATAGATTTTCTGTTCAGAAATATACTCAGAGCCTCTTTTTCCCAATATGGAAGTTGAAACCTAGCAGGGGCCACAGAAATGAGTCAGGATTTAACCCAGGTTGCTCCAATTCCAAAATCCATGCTCTTTTTTTTTTTTTTTTAAATCAATACACTTATGACCTTATTTTCCATAGCCCATTTTCTTTTTTAAAATTAGTTTTATTACTCATTAGAAGAAAATTAGGAGATAAGATAAATAATTTAAAAATCATTTGTAATTCCATCACTTAGAGATAATCCTTACTATTATTTTTGGGTTTTGCCTTCAGTTTTTCTTTATATTTACATACAATACATAGACTTTATAAAAGTCAATATATAGACTTTATAAAACCAATATACTATATACTATTCTGTAACTTACTTTTCTTAGCAATATGTCCTTGTCAATATATCTAGTGTCTGCCTATTGTTTCATTGTTAGGATATACCACAATTTAATCTATTGTTGAACTAATTTTTTGTTTATCATAAATATTTTATTTTTAGATATTTTATTTATTAATTTTTATTTATTGTTGTTCCTAATTTTTCAAGTTATAACCAGTGCTGCAATGAACTTTCTTGTACCTACATTTATAGGTAGGATGGATTCCTAGAATTTGAATATTTGAGTCAATGTTTGCGCATATATATTTGATTTAATATACTGTGTGTTGCCAAATTGTCTTCAAGAAAAGATGTTAACAATTGACACTCCCACCATACAATAAGGGTGCCTTTTTCCTATGCTGGAACCAACACTGTGTATTATCATTCTTCTTAATATTTGCCAAACAAATATTAAAGTGAAAAAAAGTGTTTTTTAATGGGTGTTTTCTTGTATTCAAATGAGAATGATAGTAGTATTTAGGACAATATATTAAAGTACAGGTATAGTGTTAAGGTCTAAAAGTAAGTCACAGATGCATTTGGAAGGGAGAGCCATATAAAAGATTAATCATTGGGGAATATTTTTAATTTTATGTGGTTCTAATGAAAATAAAATGTACTTAGCTGAGAATTTGGGGAAATCTACCTAGGCCAACAACCCAGAGGAAACAGACTGCATTTTTCTGCATACTTTGAGTCAATGGGGGACACTAAGTTGAGCCAAAAAAAACTACTGGACTCAGCCCAGGTAGAGCCTAACATAGAGGCAGCCTCGTTCTGGCAGCTTCCTCTATGCCCATGGTAACAGCCTTTCATCACACAGTTGGTTTCACAACATGAAAAGGCAGATGAGGAAATGCCAACCGTCATTAGGAGGTGTGGTAGTTTGAGATTATTTATGAATCCCCAAAAAGATGATTATGTTTGTAAACTGGCCTATTCCTCTGGGTGTGATACCCTTTGATTGTATTAAATTCAAAGGTTTTATGTTTACTTAATAAAATCAATATAGGGCCTTTGATTCAACCATATCAGTAGGGCATGGCTCAGGGTTGAGTCCTACCCCCTTGGTGGGCTGATATAAACAGACACTCATTCAAGAATACCCAAGGGGAAGAGAGATAGCTGGATAGATGCCAGAGGAGAGAAGGCTCAAACAGCCAAAGCACGGGGAGAGATGAGCCATTCACCTCATAGTTTGCAGCTGAAGAGAACAGAGCAGCTGAGCTGATAAGGTCTATGCCAGACTGATATAGGAAGCCCTGAGAGACTAGCCCTATGCCAGCCCACAGCTGCAATCGGAAGAAGCTGGGACCATGGAGCCTTAAGAGGAAGAAGGAAGGAGAGACCAAGAAGAGATCGTCCACCATCTTGCTTCAACACATCGCAACTGACTTTGGTGAGAAAGCAACCTTGAGTGGGACTCTTTAATAGGGCCTTGTAACTGTAAGCTTTTACACCAAATAAATATCCTTTATAAAAGCCAACAGATTTCTGCTACTTTGCAACAGCACCCCTTTGGCTGACTAATAGAGGAGGAGAGCCACTTCTGGTCCTATCACACATGGTAAGCCTGGGGGAAGAGCTTGGAGATGATAAATTAGAGGAGTTATACCTGCCCTCCAAGAGTTGCTGGGTGCTGTGCATGCTCCATGCTTTGATAAAAAGCCAAACCTGGAAATCGAGTGGTTGTGAATCCATTTTCCACACTTGTTCTCATGTCCATATAACATCTGAAAGGGTCTTAGGGCTGGGAAGCTCATCCTCCAGTGTTGGCTAGTCCTATGGGCAAGGGTAGCATCCTGCTGCTTCAGTTGCCTTCCCTGCAACTTGATGTTGCCCAGCAGAGGCGCCCACGCACACAGAGGAGGTGAGGAAAGTGGAAGCAGAGATCATCAGTCTTTAAAGTCTAATAGTATTTACTTTAGCTACTAATGAGTTTGAAGACTTTTTCATATTTTTATCGGCCATTTGTATTTTTTTTTTTTTTTTTTTTT
>JAQZBX010052579.1:0-19087 GCA_029593785.1 Cabassous unicinctus
GGTGTTTGTTCCAGCAAGCACTGGGCTAATTGTAATACAAGAGCATTTATGGACTTCAATCACCAGTGAGTTTACTGCGTGGATGGCTGATTACATCTGCATCAATCAGGGAGATTACATCATCAATGGGTGGAGCTTTTATCCAATCAGTTGAATGACTTAAAAGGGGAAGTGATTTCAACATTCAGAGAGAATTTCCTAGCTCATCGTTGGACAGGGAAATTCTCCCAGAAACTCATCAACGACCTTTCATCGGAGCAACTGGTTTGCAGCCTGCCTGCGGAACCTGGATGTGTGCCTCCCATGGTAACGTGAGAGACTCTTTAAAAATCCCATATTATTAACAGATATCTCCTGTTGATTTTGTTTCCTGAGAGAACCCTGACTAATACAATGACTTTCCACTAAATAACATTTTCATCGCCTCCTTTATGTCTTTATTCCTCAAAATGTATATGAAAGGCTTCAACATGTATGGGAACACAGCATACATCACCGAGTCTGGTGCACTTATATGTGCACTATGCATAGCAAAAGAACAAATGTACAGTCCCAAAGTTGTACTATGAAATAAAGAGTCAACCATGAGGGGAGACACAGAGGTAGAAAATGCAGAGCTGATGAGATTACATGTATGGAGGAAACAAACTTAGAAATGGAGAAAATGATGCCAATGAGCTGCCCATTTCCCAGCAGCCCAGCAGCCCAACTGAAAAATACATCCCTATGTCATTGAGGAAGTTGTCAGAACAGGAAAGTTGGACAATCTGATTATATTCACAGAAAAATTAGGGGAATTCCAAGTGTGTACAAAATGACAGTTGCAATATTGGTGAGCTTTGTATCAAAGCATGCAGGAGACTTATAATCCAGGACCCCAGTAGCTGCCAGACACAAAGTCAGTGGTTCAGGATGACCATATAGAACAGGCGTGGAAGATGGCCACAATGTGGTCATAGGTCATCATGGCCATAGGAAGTCCTCAAACATGAAAAAGAATAACAAAAAGTACATCTGGGTGACAAATTTTATATGTTAGGACTCTTAACTGCATCTGTATTTCACTAGCATCTTTGGGACAGTGGTTGAGGGTAAACAAATGTCTATAAAAGATATTTGGCATGTGAAGGTGGGAGTCAGTGATGATGACTAGGATGATTAGTATGTTCCCAAAGACAGTGACCAGTACATGGACAGAAACAGTCTAAAGAGGAGGGACTTCATTTCTGATTCCTCTGAAAATCCCAGGAGAAAAAATTCTAGAATTTGTGTTTAATTTCCTGATTCAATGTAGTTGGTGTGATTATTGATAAATAAAGAATATGACTAATTATAAAACAGGTATTACTCATCTACCTATAATTTTCTCTTTTACAGATGGGAATTCATTTCTCAATTTTGCTCATGAATCTGGTTGCCTTTAAGCAATCCTTTGAGTAATCCCTGAATAGGGATTTCTGCCCCACTTTCAGATAATTCCCAAACCAGTCATAGATTCTATAGAAACTAAGAGAAATTCATTCATTCAGTGGAGGGATACATATTGAGCTCTGACTTTGTGTCAGTCACTGTCTAGCAAAGGGTATATGGTTTGAAAAAAGAGCTGCCATTTTTACCCTGCCATGTGAGAGGGGATTCCAGATTTGTCTACAGGCACAGAAAGACAGAGAAACCATGAGAGGCTGAGAGAGAGGCCTGGAATCAGCAAAGCAGCCAGAAGATGAAGAGACTGGGGAGAGACTAGCCATATGTCTGAGGGACCACAGCTGAGCTCAGGGAGAAAGTGAGGCAGGAACATAAGGCAAAGAATGGCCACCATTTTGCCTTGCCATCTGTCAGGAGTCCAAGATTACCAGCAACCAGCCTTTGTGAAACAGCATCTCTGATGATGCCTTGATATGGACATTTTTTTAAAAGATTTATTTATTTATTTATTTATTTATTTATCCCCCACCACCACTGCTTGCACTCGCCGTGTCCATTTGCTGTGTGTTTTTCTGTGTCTGCTTGTCTCCCCTTCTTGCGAAGTCCTACTGCGTCAGCCCACTGTGCCACTTGGGCTGGCCCGCCCTCCCCAGAAGGCCCCAGGAAGTGAACCCGGGGCCTCCCATATGGTAAACAGGAGCCCTATTGATTGAGCCACATCCGCTTCCCTATATGGACATTTTCACAGTCTCAGAACTGTAAGATTTTTCCCTAATAAATTCCTGTTATAAAGTCCAACCCGTTTCTGGTACTTTGCATTGGAAGCCTTGCCAATGTGTGTGTGTGTGTGCACGTGCATGTGTGTGTGCATTGCACATCACAAGTTTAAGTGTATTTCTGACTTGGAGAAATGGTCTAAACTTTGAAAATCTCTAAATTAAGGCTGGAGTAGTTTGAAAATTAGGTCTTTATCTGCTAATGATGAAAATTCCCTATGAAAGGAGAGCCAAATTGAAGATTGATGTTGGAGAGAGAACAGGCAGCCATTGTGGGAGGCAAGGTGCCTCCAGACTCAAGTGCCACGGATGGAGCAGGTGTTCTTTCTGCCCCTGCCATCACTGTATCTACATCATGCCCTGATCTAACTACTATTCCTTTCCCTATTCCATATTTATTAGAACACAGCTGGTTTTTATGGGCCCAAACTGTTTGAAGCAGGTCCCTCGCTCATTTTCTTGTGTGGTCATCTTTTATTTATTATTCTAGGGCTTTGGGTTATACCTCTTGTTTTGACAACTCCAAAGGGCACACTCCAGTTCTGGATTTGTTGTTCCAACAAACAAATTTCTTCCCGGGGTTTCCTCTCTAATATCTAGGAAAACCATGACAATCAGTGCTCTTAGACTGATTTATCTTTGTTCAAATGATATTTCCCTGAGGACTTTAGGACATTTGCACAATTATAATTGTACTTTCAGTTCCCTAGTACAATGTATTTTCCAAATGAACAGAGAACCTGCTTTGTTCTGTGTTTTCAGGAAGGTTTTTGAACAGCAAATTTGAAGAAAATGTGAATTTGTTAAATAAAAAAGTGGCCAGGAGAATGAAACCAATTTACATGTAGTTGCTACAAAACAATTCTATTAAACAAAATTGAGTGGAATACCTAAATCTGCATTCTGAAAGACCAAATGGAAAATAACAATATTTGATATAATTGATGTAGATTAATAATTAAATAGAAAAGACCTGGAAATAAAAGAATATACAAATACAGTTTTTGAAAATGCATAGATGCAAATATTCCCACTATCTTGATTTGGTGATAATCAGGGTAAACTAAACATTCATTATATTAGAAACAATGCATGTGTCCCCAGTCCTAGTTTTTCTCCCTAGGTCTGGTTTTCAGAATGCTGGTGATGAACCAAGACTGATTTATTATATGACCATCTTATATGTGAAAGACTATATCTCTAGGTATCTTTGGTCAACCTTAAGAGATATAGTGGGGAGCAGATGTGGCTCAAATGGTTGAGGATCCATCTCCCATATGGAGGTACCTGGGTTCGATCTCTAGGACCTCCTGGTAAAAAGAAAAAAAAGAAAAATATAGAAGTCACAATGGCCACCAGGCCCTGTGCGTGGGTTAACCACCCCCAGGCCCCATGTGCCGGTGCACCATCAGGCCACGCAAGCAGGTGTGCCACCAGGCTCAGCATGTGGGAGCACTTCCAGGTCCCAAGAGCAGGTGACCTCCTAAGGCTCCATGCACATGTGTGCCATCAGGCCCTATGAACGGGTACACTGCCAGGCCTGTGCATGGGTGCAAAGCCAGGCCCGTGAGCAGGTGCGCTCCCAGGCCTCATACATGGGTGCACCATCAGGCTCCACGAGTGGGTGCGCCACCAGACCCCATGCATGAGTGCACTGCCAGGATCCACTGAACCACACAGGAAGATGATGACATAACAGGAGGTTGACACAAGGGAGATCCAAGACAAGATGTACCAAAAAACCAGAAACTAAGGTGACACAGGTGGTAGGATGCCTCTCTTCCATGTCAGAGGTTCTGAGGATCGAATCCCGGTGAAGACAGGAGGAGAAGGATGAGAAGAGATGGCAGAAAACAGACACAGATATTTGTGTCCAGTGAATGGACACAAAAATAGCAAAAATGGGTGGGGGATAAAAATGGATAAAAGTAAATAAATAAATAAATAAATAAATAAATAAATAAATAAATCCTTTTAAAAAAGTGTAGGGGAGTAAGATGTGGACTCTAATTATTAGTAATACTTTGATGATGTTCTTTCATAATTTGTTAATAAATGTCTCACAACAATGCAAAAGTATTTGTGGTGGACTGATGTATGGGAGCCATGTATGATATTATGCATGTTTGTTTTGTAAGTTCACAATGTTTACTAATCACTTATTGTTTATGTATGTTTATGTATGAATGATATACTTCAAGAAATTGTTTTTAAAATGAAAATAAAATAAAATGCATGGAGGAAGTACTAACAAAATTTATAATCACATCCTACATAAAGATATATTAACTTAAATATGCTTCTACATAGGACGAAGGTGAAAGATATTGGATTCATAAAGAAGAATTATTTCCAAATAATGTCACATGGTTGTAGAACTTTTAGAAATGAATCTAACCAAAATAGGAAAAGACAGAATAAGGAGAATAAAAATGTGAAAACAAGACGGGAATGGATATAAAATGTTATTTATTAATTCAAGTGACACAAAATTTTCTAAGCTTGAAATACAATAGGAAAAATGCATGAAATACGATAGAGTTGATCACACAAAATTTATTACCTCTCAAACATTCCTTTTCAATTACATTTACACAGGGATAAAAGAACAAAATTGTGAAAATCAATATTTGTGGAAAACTTGTAGTTTTGTTTTGAAAGAATATAATTAAAAATAAGAATAAAAACACTCACACCCAAGTGTACAAAAGAAAAAAAAATACAATTTGCAATGAAGAATATGAATGACTCATAAACCAACATATATTTAACCTCACCAATAAAGGACTAATTGTCAGGTAAAGGTTTCAGTATACCCTTTTCCACCAAATAAAAAAATATATATGATTTCACATGGGAAAGGCAATTTGAAAATATATGCCTTATGCACTGATGTTTCAAAATACTATCTATCTGCATTGGACTAGAACTTTCAAATCAATACAGAAGTATACACAAATGTAACTTGTCTTGAAAACAAAAACCCTCTCTTCACACCCACACCTCCACTGCTAAGACCCCAATTTTCCCTGCTCTTAATTATAAAACTCCTTGGACAGATGTTATACAATTTCTAGATACACTTTATCTCTCACATTCCTTATTCTAATCGACCTTCCATTCTGATTACTTAACTGTTAACAATGAACTCTGCATTGTTGAATTCAATGGAATCTTCCTTTTTAAAAATATAATATAAAATATGTTAATAAATCAAGGAAGCAGGGAAGAAGCAGGGAGTTTTCTTGGTCCTGGACTGAACTGAATTAACATTCAGGTGACCTCAGATAAAAGCTCTCAGTTTCCATTCAACCTTTCCCCATCCTTCATTATCTATTTGGCTTTACTACTTACCTGGATGTTTATTCAGAGGATGTTTTCCAGTTGGAAGTCTGAATTACTCCCTGGGTGTTCCTTATTGTAATTGGGCTCCCATGCCCATCACTTAATTGTTAAAAATGAACCTCTGCAATGCTGAATTCAATGGAATCTTCCTCTTTTAAAAATATAATAAATATAAAATACATTAATTAATTAAGCAAGCTAGGAGATGTCTCATACCTGCGTAGACTAAATTCTCACTTAGGTGACCTCAAATAAAAGCTCTCAGCTTCTCTTCAACCTAACCGCATCCTGCCATATCTACTTGGTTCTCTGACTCACCTGGATTGTTTCTCAGAATGATAGGTCTCCAAGTGGAGGTCTGAATTCCTCCTTGAGTCTTTGATGATGGAGAGTGAAGCTCTGTCCCCAAACAAGATGGCAGGAAGGAGTCAGGCACCAGTCCCCCAGACAGAGCTGGGACCCCAAAGAAACCAGCATGCTCCCTTCCAATGCTGCACAAGCTGAAGAACAGTCACAAAGGGGGTATCTACAACTTCTTCATAGCTGCTCCTTAGGCACATTTGCCTCTTGTAATTTCAACTGCTGATCCAACATATCCCTTTGGGAAACTAATCTGAACAGAAAAAAAAAAAACCTTCTGATTTTCTGTTCCCAAGGGAACATGTTCTGAGATAAATGAATCCTGCTTTTGTTATTCATTCTCCATGAATTCTTCTCCCTTCCATAGATCTAACCACATAAAAGCCTATCTAATCCTTAAAAATAAAATTTCTCCATGGCCTAAGACTTAGGAAACTATCTTGACTAATTCCCTTGGATCTCAAAGCACTGACTTTGGATGACGGCATTACCCTTTTTGTTGCCTCCAAAACTTTCTATTTTCCTCTTTAATCAAGGGGAGGACTAATTTCATTTGACATAAAACCAGGGATACTACACTCCTTTGCTTGAGGAGGCTGTGCCAGAAAATTGGGAATGAAATGATTGTAACTCAAATCAGGACCTGATATATAATTCCTCATGTTTAAATAGTTTATTAATTATAAGAACTATATTTAGATCTTTTATAGATCGTGGCAGGTTCAGAAAAATTTATAGAGAATGCCTCATTTTGTTTTACCCCCATATCCTTGTGTGGTGCTCAATTTTTTTTGGTTACTGACCTAATATTATTTCCATTCATTTAAAGTATAATAAAATTCAAAATTTACATATAACTTGAATTTTTATATGGTAACATAAATATACCCCAATATTTTACATCTTTAACACTATCAAGTTTACAATTCACTGGTAATAACTTTATTCACCTTTTTGGGCTACCATCATCATTGTCCTTTTTCTAAACTCTTTCATCACCTCAAACAAAAGCTCTGCATTCATTAAGCAATATCTCTCCATTCCCATTGCACCTGACCCTTTGTATTCTATAATCCATTATCTGTCTATGAATTTACCTACATCTATGTATTTAATAGAAGACAGATCATATAATATTTTTTTGAATCTGTATCATTTCACTTAAAATGATATATTCAAGATTCACCCATTTTGGAGCATATATCAATACTTCATTGTATTTTATTGGCCAATAATATTTCATATTATGTATATAACACATTTTATTTATCCATCCATTAGTTGCTATATGATCATGATGTATCTACCTTTTGGTGAATAGTGAAGTATAATTAATGACATGGTGAGAATGGAAAAGCAGAACAAAGTCCAGATATAGAGAAGGAAAGCCCCAGTTATGGAAATAGAAAATACTCAGAAATTAAAATGAAACATGGCAAGTGGGAGCAACATGTGGTTGACAGAATGGACAAGAGTAAAATCCAAAGGACCCTCCATAGTTAGCCATGCAAGAATTTTCTGTTTAGGTGCCTTGTCCATCACAAGTCCATCTCCATCCCTGGAGTAACTTCAGGTAAAACTCAACCAACATATAATCACCTAATATGTGAGTGAGCCATCCAAGACCAACAGAGCCTCCATGGCTGACACACAGCTGGCTACACTGAAATATGTAGCATTGCAGTGATCCAAATTTATCCACACCATATACTTATCAAATAGTCATTAAAGAATCTTTGGCAGATGGAGATGTTGTACAAAGCCTTTGGCAAGCCCATATAGGAGAATAAAAAAAATACCTCGAGGATGTTGGAACAACATTATGTCATGTTTTGAGGTAAGCAGTTCTTCATTTAAGAAAGGTCTTATGCTTTGCTGCTATACCCTAGTAGAGAATAAAAGCTTAACTTTGGGGCTATCAACATACCATGCAATCTCAGCTGCCCATCATGAACCCAAAAGCTATAAATTTGGGCATACATAAAACCATTACAAGTCAAAGCAGTATAAAAAAGTTCAGATTTTAGCAGTTACTGAAACACAAGTGAATTGCATAAGCAAAGAGTTCAGATTCCATGGCTCCTACACCTCTGAACCTATACTAATGGCCTCATGGGAAGAACCCTATGATCAGCTGCTAGAGAAGAGATATATCCGGGTTAATTGTTATTTGAAATTTCTTGAGAGTGGTTTCATCCTAGCATTAGGGCCCTGCTAGCCATGTTCCAGGTAGACTTAAAACCAGCAGGAATCTTTCCTTCTGAGTGAGCAGTGAAGGCTCTAATTACCATGTACATGATCTGCAAAGTCCTTCTAAACATTTTTCACCAGTTTTCTTCTCTCTCTGTCACTCCCTCCTATTCTCCCCCTCATTCTTTGGTTTCTTGCTCTGATGCCTATGGAAGGAGTGGTGAAATGATAAGGATTCTGTAAGTTTCTTTATAGAAAATAAACACCTGTATTGAATTGCCCCAGGACTGCAAGTGAGATATATTTTTGGTACATATTTTTACTTTTACGCTTCCTCATGCATACTCCTTAATGAAAATAATCCATCTAGGTCCATAATATCGTCTCAGGAGGACCGTTGAAAAAGGTTTTGAGGTTTCTCAAAACTCCCAGAAAATTAGGAGTCAGCCTATTGTTATCTGTTCTAATTCATTCCAATAAGATGGGAACAATTCCCAAATAGGAATTTGATAACACACAACTAAATATGGTATAAATGAAAATAAAATCACCAAACCTGAAATTTATGTCATTCTTACAGATTATTGGGTCCAATAGTTAGAGCTGTAATATACAAATAAGAATTATGCCATCACTGATTTCAACTATGTCAGAATTATTAACATTTAAATGTTTCTTCTTCCATGGTGTATTTCTTATCATGCATTATATTAAAACTAACTATGCCTTACACACTCTTTTTTTTTTCCAATACATTTTCTTTTTAGGTATTTAACATCCAGTAGCCATCATCTAGAAAATATTTGTTCACAGAATGATTTACAATTCTAAAATGCACCACATTCATTAATATCTCCAATGCTCTCAGACAGGTCATTAAGTTTTGGGAAATTCTCAAGCTCATGTGTAAGAGACAATTTTTCTAAAGTTTGTGTTTCCCCTGTAACAAATTTCACCATGATTTTATTACCTGTTTTTGATATATTTGTGTTATTATTACAGCAGTTGGATTACCAAAAAAATTCTTGCAGAAAAGAGAGAATTTGCATATATCCCCCACTTTTTTCCTTATCATTACTATTTTATATTCCTCTGTTTCCTTATCGATCATCTGTCTAAAGGATAAATCCATTATTGACTGTGGTGTATGGAATTCTCCTATTAGTAATTTACCATTATCTCTTTCTCCCCTCAAATTTGTCAGCTTTTGCTTCATATATTTTATAGCTTTTTTGTATGTGTATATATATATATATATATATATATGTATGTATGTATATATATATATAACTGTATATATATATACTTAATTCTTGTCCTTGTCTTCAATTGACCCCTTTATCATTATATAGTGTTTTTCTTTTTCCTATGCAGCAGTTTTATTTTTAATTATGTCTGTTATGGTTTACAGAAAAATCATACAAAGTGAGCAGAGTTCCTGTACAACCCCCGACTCTCATAGTTTTCCTCATCATTAATATTTTACTTTAGTGTGGTACCTTTGTTACAATTAAAAAACTACTATTATTATTATTATAGGTTTAACTATACTCCATATACACGTATACTGTTCCTATTCCCTTTTGTAACCCCTCTTTTTGTTGTAATTGTCATGTATTCTCTCTTCATATGCAATATTTCCCAAATCATAGATTATCTTTAACTTTTATGCACTTGAATTTTAGAAATTTTAAAATATGGAGTTATATACAAAAAATCTAATGTATTATCACTGGTAATAATAATTACAAGAAAGGTGGACATTACCAGAGGTCTTAAATTTTCATGTAATTTCACCCACTGTTGAGTGTCCTTTCATTTCTGTCTGAACAACTTGCTAAACATTGCTTTTCAGGTGGCACAAGAGGTGAAAGACTCCCACAGGACTTGTTTGTTTGTTTGAATATGGGGTTGCCATATTAATATTTCCCTCTTCTTCAAAAGCCTGTTTCACTAGATATAATATTACTAGATGTGAATCCTTTTCTGTCAACACTTGAAATATTTCATCCTAATTTACCTTTTTGCCTTCTTGATTTCTGTCTTCCTGATTTCTGTTGAGAAACTTTTGCTTAATCTTATTTGGGCTCACTTGATCAAAACATGTTGCTTTACTCAAGCAGCTTTCAGATGTCTCTCCTTGTCCATGGCATTTTAATGTGTGATCCCAATGTGTCTGGGCATTGTTTTCTTTGATATTTTCCACTATGGGGTTCTCTGGGTTCCTTGCTTTTGCATATACATGACTTTCATTACATCTGAGAGGTTTCCTGACATTTTATCTTTGAATATTCCTTCTGCCACTTTCTCTTTATTTGCTTTCTGTGTGTCTCACAAAGCATGTATGGTATCCTTGATTTTATTGCATATATCTGAGAGAAATAGATCAAAGGTGGTCTCTTCTCAAACTGAATTCCCTCTCCCTATCTGCCTCCCCCTCCCACATTCCTGTCTGGGTCCTATCTAACCCTCCCACATTCATGCTCAAATCCTAATAACAACAAGTTAAACCCCACATTCCTACTCTCCCTATCTGTAGCTCATCTCACCAAAACCCACACCAGTAAGGGTGTTGCTCCATTATTGGGGTACTTTTGATGCTTAAGATTGTAAGCCCTTAGTCCCCAGCCAATGGGAAAATGGATGAGGCAGGGAGGGAGGGAACTAGGGCATTGCATCAGGGTCAACACAAATTCTTTGTTCTCACACTGAGTGGGTACTCACCCAGCTTTCTTTAGCCTGGGTGTGTGCCCTTTCTTATGAGAAAGAAATAAATTTCTGCTGCTTCTAGTCTAATTCTCTGTCTTCAGAAGTTTTATTTTGAATGAGTGGTCAAAGTTCCACAAAATTGGGGGCTCATCTGGTATCATGGGAGCAAGAAGAGACCCTCGAGCCCCTTCTCTGACTGGCAGGACATCCTGTTGAAGTTTTATGGTGGCCTTCAGTGTGGGAGGGTCTGGGGTCTCTCCCTGTCACCAGACTCGAGGGAAGCAGAGATTGAAATAGACATGCAAGGTAAGGTCTGGACCATAAAATTAAGAAAGACTGAGATAAGAGAAGTCATGCAAGTCTGGGCAGAGACCCAGGTAAGAGATTTTGTGTCTGGGGCCTGGGTGACTGGAAAAGGGGGACTACTTCTGAAAGATCCTACTGAGTCTTCAAGATTGAGTGTAACACAAGGTATCTTGGTCAAGATAAAAACTAAGGGCTGGTAACTCCTTGGAAATCTCAGAGAAGAGGGGGGACTTAGTTCTGAAAGATCCTGTCAAGTCTGCTAGATTGAGTGTAAAATGAGACATTGTGGTCAAGATACAGGGCAAGAAGTAAGAACTAAGGACCTGTAACTCCTCAGAAATCTCAGGGAAAATGGGAAAGACAAACTCTAAGAACAGCCGGCAAGAAACTTTACCAGAGGTACCCAAGAACAGTCCTCTAGGAACAAAGCTAGAGAATTGGAGTGATCTTCCAAAATATAAAGGAAAAGTTAAAAAAAAAATAAAGATATAATATTGTTGCTTAATTTGGGCTGGAGTTTCCCTTAAGGGTATAGCTGTTCGTTGGCCAAAACTAGGATTCCACAGAAAGCTGGGTTTGTCAGACTCTGAATTTGTATGTGAACAGGAAACAACTCCATGTGAGGAAGAATGCTCCTATGCTGTTCTCTGGCTTCCGGACTCGGAACAGTACGTTCTGTTAACCGAAGAGTAAAACCAAGGAAACAAAGAGGGACGGCAAGATGAGAGGGAAGAAAAGGGGGATTCATGGGACCTCCTTCTCACTTACTTCGTCCCTATGTGTCCCCTCCCATCCCACCTCCCATTCCCACTCCTCCTCCACCTCCTTCGGCACCACCATCTCAAAATTTAATTGACATGGAGGACCCGACTCTTTCCTCTGCACCCTACAGTCCCCTTAGAAGAGAACTAAGACAACTAGTTAAAGATCAAGAGAATTTTCCTCTGGAAAGGCTTATTAAACTGTACCCCCTTAGAGAGGTTCCCCTGGGGCAAGGGGAGATTGGGTTTGTGAATGCTCCCCTGAGTAGCGCTGAGATAAGAAGTTTTAAGAAGGAAATGAAAAAGCTATTGGAAGTCCCTTCGGGTTTGGCTGATCAATTAAACCAATTTCTCGGTCCGAACGTTTATACTTGGACTGAATTAATGTCCATTTTAGATAATTTTTCTCGGAAGAAGAGCAGGGACAAATTAGAAGAGGGGTCATGAAGGCCTGGGATGATAATCACCCAGTAACCCAGGGGGTACCCAGAGGGGAGCAAAAGTTTCCCCTCCAAGACCCTAACTGGGACCAAAATAATGCTGCTCATAAGGATCATATGAGAGACCTAAAAAGTATGATAGTCCAAGAAGTTAAGAATACTTTTCCTTAGAGTCGGAATTTAAATAAGCCTTCACAAGTGACTCAGGAAAAAGATGAGACTCCCACAGCTTTCTTGAATAGGCTAAAAGATTTGATGAGAAAGTATTCAGGCTGAGAGATAACTGATCCCGTGGCCAAAAACCTACTTAAAGCATGTTTTGTAACTAACTCATGGCCTGAAATTAATAAAAACTTACAAAAGTTAGAAGGATGGGCAGGCAAACTGCTGGATGAATTATTATCTGTAGCCCAACAAGTGCATGTGAGAAGGAATGAAGAAGAGTCAAAAGAACAAACTAAATTTATGATACAGGTTTTAAAGCAACAACAGGAAGAACAGACTAAGTTATTAATGGTATTAACTACATTCACAATGTTGCTACCTTTGCCACCATCCATGAGGAAGACTATTCATGACCCCTAACAAACTCATTTAAACCCAAGCTCCCTATTTACTCCTCCCCACCACCCCCAATGAACTGTAATCTAGTTTCTGTTTCTATGAATTCACTGATATTAGATATTTCATAAAAGTGGAATCAAAAAATATTTATGCTTCTGTGCTTATTTTGGTGAACGTAATTATTTCAAGGTCCATCTGTGCTGTAGCATGTATAAGAATTTCATTCTTTCTTATGGCTGAATAATATTTCATTGTAGGTATATACCACAGTTTGTTTATCCATTCATTTCTTAATGGTCACTTGGGTTGTTTCTACCTTTCTGCTATTGTGAATAATGCTGTTAGGCACATTAGTGTACAAGAATTTGAGACTCTGTTTTCAATTTTTAAAAATTTTATTATGTACCTAGAGGTGGAATTGCCTGTTCTGTGCTTTTTGAGAAAATGCCAAATGGTATTCCACCTCTACTGCATCATTTTACATTTCCCACTCACAATTTGCAATTGTTTTGATTTCTCCACTTCTTCAGTGACATTTATTATTTTCAATTTTAAAAAGAATAAGCATCATAATGGGTGTGAAGTGGTATCTCATTTTGACTTTAATTTGCATTTCTCTGGTAACTAATGATATTGAACATCTTTTAATGTTTGTATTGGAGGTCTGTATACTTTTTTTGGAGAAATGTATACTCATGTCTTTTGATCATGTTTTGTTGTTGTTGGTTGGTTGTCATCTTTCATATATTCTGGATATTAAACCCATACATATAGGTTTTGCAGCTATTTTTCCCATTGTGTAGATAGTTTTTTCACTTTCTTGAGAATGTTCTTTAATGCATAAATATGTATTTTTGATGATTTCTTGTTATGTAGAAAAATTAGCCTTGTGAATTTTACTTTAATTATCTCTACTAAACTAAACCTAAATACTATAGGGCAGATGATTGACTGTTTGTTTGTTTTTTCTTTCTTTTTTTTTTTTTGTTGCCAATTTTATTCCTTCACTTGTACAGCCCTGGTTTAAAGTGATCATGACTTCCCTTAAGAATTTTGCATAACAGTCAGACTACAAAGACAAAAGATAACATAAAACTATAAGTAACAAAAAAACATAATACTTGATTATGTAAAATGCCTCCTTAAAAATATGCATTAAAACTTCTTTTCAGAATAGTACTTTTATAATAGTAAATATTATAAAGAAGTTATGGTGTGTTTCTTGGAATTAGTCTATGTTTTTCACAATATTTCATCTACTAGGGTACAATTGTTCATAGTATTCTCTTAAAACCCATCTAATTTCTGTAAGTTTGATAGTAATGTCATCACATTCATAACTAATTTTAGTTTAATTAATCTATCTATTGGTTTTTAAACTTAGTTGATATTTTCAAAGAGTCATCTTTTTGTTGCATTGATTCTATTGTTTCTATATTCTTTAATTTATCTCTGCTCTAATTTTAATTTCCTTCCTCCTACCAGCTTTGGGTTTAGTTTTTTCTCATTTTATATTTCCTTAAGATGTAAAATTATGTTCTTGATTTGAGATAGTTATTCCTTTTTAATATAGGTGTTTATGACTATAGATTTCTCTATTAACAAAGTTTTCAGTGCATCTGATAAGTTTTGATATGTTATGTATTCATTCCTGGTTATCTCAAAGTTTTTTTTTTAATTTCCATTCTGATTTCATCTCTGACACATTGGTTGTTGAAGACTGTGTTGTTCAGTTTTCACATATTTATGAACTTTCCCTTTTTCCTTCAATTATTGATTTCGATTTTCATTCCACTTTTGTCAAAGAAGATAATTATGATTTCAGTGTTTCTGTATATGCTTGGGTGTAACATGTTCTTTCCTGGGAATTTTCCATGTGCAATTGAGAGGAATGTATATTCTGTTGGATCTAGCTAGTATATAGTATCATTCAAGTCCTCTATTTCCTTATTGATAATCTTTGTAGTTCTATGCATTTGTCAAAGTGGGAAATTGAATTTTCTAAATATTACAGTAGAGCTGTTTATTTCTCTCTTCAAAACTCTCATTTTTATTGTCCATATAACTTTGGTGCTCTGTGGTTCCTTGCATATATATTTATAATTAGTGTGTCTTCTTGATATATTGACCATTTTATAGATATGTTACATACTTGTTTGATTTAATTTTGTCTAATATGACTAGGCAGTCTGGCTTGCTTCTGGTTACCATTTGCTTGAAGTGTTGCAGTATTATTTTCCATTCTTTCATTTTTAACCTCTTTGGGCATAATAAATGTGATGAATATGGAGAGAGTGAAAGAGAAAGTCAGAGAAGCAAGAAACTAAAAGCAACAAAATCTGTAAAAGAAGGGTAAGACCAGCAAATCACACTGTGTGCCTTGACATGTGACAAAGGAGTTCAGGACTGCCAGTGATGGTCTTCAGGAAAAGGAATCACCTGATGATTCCTTGATTTGGAAATTTTTCTCAGCCTCATTTCTGTAAGCTAGTAAGTTGATAAATTCCCATTTTTAAAAACTGACCCATTTCATGTTGCCTGCATTTTGGTACCCTAGTAAGCTAAAACTCTTGGGTTGTTTTCCTCTTTTGGCTGTTATGAATATTGCTTCTATGTACACTGTTGTACAAGTCACTGTTCAAGTTACTGTTCTTCCATTCTTTTTAAAATATACCTAGAAGTAGAACACCAGGTCTTATGGTAGTTATTCTTTGCAGAACTGTCTAGTTAAATCAGCCATGAAACCATATGGTTGTTTTTTGTTGTTGTTGTTTTGTTTTTTTTGTAAAATGATATATAAATACATAAGCATGTATATGCATTTGTTTACATAAATGTTATTTGTTATATATATATATATATATTTTTTTTAAAGGTGCCTAGATTACCTAAATATTACTCAGTAATTACAGGGAATCCCATTTTCCCCACCGCCCACACCTCCAACAACATCCCACACAACCATTCCTCATCCGTGTGGTACAACACCCACAATGGATATACACATCCTGGGGCCTTGCTACCGAGCATAGACCACAGTTCACATCAGAGACCACACTCTTTACCAACCAGTTCTGCATGGTATATTCTGAAGGATAATGGCCTACATCCGTCGCCGCTTCGCCACACAGGACAACCCCCAAAGTCCCCAAAAAGCCCTAGTATTTCAACTGCCCCTCCTCACCCTGCCCCAAAAATGTCCATTGGCCACCGGGTCCACCTCACTGCTACAATTTCCTCCATTGCTTGAATCCCAATATGTCTACAACAGAACACCACCGAGTCCACTCTAGTCCACAGCTCCTCCCCCAATCCTGAGGGGACTTGGAAGGTCATGTTCACTCCACCTCCAAGTGAGAGAGGGCTTATATTCCATGGATATAGTGGATGGGATTATCTTGCCTTCAGCTGCAGGCCCTCTCCATTCCCTGGGATGGCTGTTGCCCATCGTCGTCTCCTCACCAGGTTACTTGGATGAGTCCATTGAGCTGTAGGGTAGGAGTTGCAGCTCCACTGAGATTCCAGGCACAGGTGGCACATAGGTGGGCCAGAGATACAGTCTCTGGAAGTACACCTAAAAACTCCTGCATCACATATAGGTTTGAGTAGAAGGGACTGATGGACCATGTGCAGGGATGACTTGTTTGAGTCCAACTCTGTCACTCTCAGGAAAACAGATGCCAATGAATATCCCATTAATTATGCATCAATCTCTGGGGCTATCCCCACTTGTATAGGACCTGGGTGTCACCAGAGCCCTCAGGGGTCCCTCAGTGTGGGGTGATATCCACTTTGGTGTTCTATGAGATCCTACTGAGGTATGCATATGTATTACCTCTGGGATGAACTCCCGACTCTCTTTGAAGTCTCTTAGCCATGTGAACTCATTTCTCTTTACGTTTTCCCCCTTTCATTCAAGGTCTTTTTCCGATCGTGTTGCCAATTGGCACTTGGTATTAATCCCTCGTTGCCAGGGAGGCTCATCCCTGGGAGTCATGTCCCACGTTGGGGGGAAGGTAATGCATTCAAATGCTGAGTTTGGCTTAGAGAGAGGCCACATTTGAGCAACAAGGAGGCTCTCAGGTGGTAACCCTTAGGCACCATATAACAGTAGGCTAAGTTTCAATTAGAAAAGCAAATACTCATAAGGCTAGTCCTCAATAATAAGAACCCATCAGAGGGCCATTGTCTTTTGCCAGACACTGCCTCTGCACTCAGCAGACGGTTGCTGCTCCATTGGGGAATGTAGCAGAGCTCTCCAGGCTGGGTATTCAGATTCCCTCATTAATTGAGTAATTGTCTACCCACCATGACCATGCCCCATCATTTGAACAATTTTATATATCTTTCATGTATATTCAGATGGACTTACTCCCATGAATCCCCCATCCCAGACTCCCCCACCAATGATTCTCTGCAGACCCCCTTGTAACCTTTCTGTGATCCAAACCTTCCTTGAATATGAACCCAATATAATAACAAAATACAATTAATAGGAAAAAGAAATAATAATGTTAATTTTAAATGCAAGAGATAAGTACAAGGAGACTCAGAAGAAAAAAAAAGAAACTAAACTAATAATAATATATAATTAGCGAATTGGGACCTTTGAAAAAATGGGAAAAAACAAAACAAATAAAATCCTTTTTTTTTAAAGAAATTATTCTTTTTTCCTTTTATCATTGTAATATCGGATGTCCAGTGTATCGTGAAACCTTCCCCATATCATTCCCCAGTGTCTCCCAAATTTCAATTTAATTTTCAAAGAAGTTTTAGGTCACAGCAAATTCACACACGGAATACTAGAGACTCCCATATACCCAACCTCCCTCCTGCTTCCCCACCCCATATTTAAACCTTTTTTTTTTTTTATGGATGATATCATTGTTATAACTGTTATGCAGATAGTAAAATATAGCAACTAAAATTTTTCAGTGGTTAACAGTATAGTTTACAATTTAGACTGTACAGTTTAATAATTGTTGATGATATTTACCATGTCCTGTGTCCATCAATGAAAGGTAATGAAGAATATTTCCCATGACCATTACATACCAGAATTGTTCTTTTCTGTTCCTTCCTCCCCACCCCCTGGGGCATATGACTCTTCCCTGTCTTGGCTCATGGGATGACAAGATTCATATTTACATGTCCTGGTTATTTTAACCTGTCCTTCCTAATCTACTCACCTGTTAATCTTGAACCACTGAACCCTGTAAAACATCTACCCACCTGTCCTATCCTTCAATATGTAACTGTACTCTTTCAATTTGCCATAGATAATGTCCATATGGGTGATGGCTCACAGCCTACACTTCTCTCTTTCTTCATGGTTAGCCTGTCTTTCAGTCAGTGGTTCTCAGAAACTGTTATCTTACCTCAATTCAAATCAATGAGGTCATAAACTGTTCTTCCTTCAATGCCTGGCTTGCTTCACTCAACATAAGGTCTACAAGATTCATCCATGTTATTCCATGTGTTAGCACTTTATTCCTTCTAACAGCTGAGTAATATTCCATTGCATATATGTGCCACATTTTGCTTATCCATTCATCTGTTGATGGGCACTGTGGCTGATTGCAACTTTTGGCAATTGTGAACAATGCCGCTATGAACATTGGTGTGCATATATCTGTTCGTGTCTTTGCTTTCAGTTCTTCTGGGTATATACCCAGTAGTGGAATTGCTGGATCATATGGAAGATCTATTGTTAGTTTTCTGAGGAATGGTCAAACTGTTCTCCACAGTGGCTGGACCATTCCACAATCCCACCAGCAGTGGATGAGGGTTCCTATTCCTCCACATCCTCTCCAATGCTTATATTCTGCTGTTTTTTTTTGATAGCTGCCATTCTGATGGGTGTAAGATGGTATCTCATTGTGGTTTTGATTTGCATTTCCCTAATAGCTAGTGATGTTGAGCATTTTTTCATGTGCTTTTTAGCCATTTGTATTTCTTCCTTTGAGAAGTGTCTTTTCAGGTCACTTGCCCATTTTTTAAATGGGTTGTTTCTCTTTTTATTTTCGAGATGTAGGATTTCTTTATATATGCAGGATATTAGTCTCCTATCAGATATATGATTGCCAAATATTTTCTCCCATTGGGTAGGCTGCCTTTTTATTTTCTTAATAACATCCTTTGAGGTGCAGAAGTTTTTAATTTTGATGAAATCCCATTTATCTATTTTTTCTCTTGCTGCTCGTGCTTTGGC
>JAQZBX010052580.1:0-19088 GCA_029593785.1 Cabassous unicinctus
AATCATGGAAGCATGGTGCTTTTAATGGCTAAATTCATGGGTCAACTTGGCAAGGTTTTAATGTTCAGTTGTTCTATCAAGCTAGCATTGGCCTCATTGTTACTGTGAGGACATTTTGGGGAATTAAACCACCAGTAATTTGATTGCAGCTGAGGCTGATTACATCCACAATCAACTGAGGAGATTGTCTTTAACAATGAGAGAGGTCTCATCCAAGCTGTTGAAGACTTTAAAAGGAGAATTGATTATTTCAGCAGTCAGAAGAGAGAATTTCCATCTCTACTTTAACTAGCCAACTTCTGGGGAATTCATGGAAAAACTTCATCAGAGTTCCAGCTTGTTGCCTGTCCTATAGAATTTGGAGTTGAATATCCCCACAGTTGCATGAGACATTTTTTTATAAAAATATCATAATATTTACAGATATTTATTTTCAGTTCTGTTTCCCTAGAGAGTCATGACTAGTACATCTTTGGTACTTGGAGTAGTTTCTGAGAAACAGAATGTTAAAGATGAGATTTCTGAATTGGTTCTGGGGTTTTAAAATTATTTCTCTAATATGATTAGATTCAAAGGCACTAATGACTGTAATTCCTATTCCAACAATCAAGATGACACTAATACTCTATGGCAAGATATGGCAATAGAATTATGCAAAATATACTACTGGATATGGTACTCATATGTTTATCAGAAGCAAGATTCTGGGTGAGAGTGTTTTTGACACCTTAAAAGAGTTTTGTGGAGTTAAACAGAGTAACGATGTTGGCTAGTTGCTCTAAATACACTGAATACAGTTATAATAAAAGAGGTTGAACTCAAGGCGTCAAATTTGCAACTTATGTTGTGTATGATGGAAGTGAAATTTTCTATGTGTGTATCCTGAAAGAAAATATTTTATCATGTAGCAGCAGACTTGAAATTTCTGAAAACCAGGCCCAGATTCTCATTGTTCGAGTGGTTGAGTTACAATTTAAACTAAATTCCCAACTTTACAGGGTGTCTGCTGTTAAAGTAAGGTCATAGATTGGAAAGGAATGGGATGCTCAAGATTGGAATGTGGACATATATGTTGATAATGATGGTGGTGGGGACATTAAAACCCTAGATTCTTCTGAGTCTCTGCCTCCACAGATTCCTGAAGGATATCTACAGCCTTTTACTAGAGTAACTGTGAATTAGGGAAAAGGAAATGATAAGACATTTTGGGGATTGTTAAACACTGCCTCAGACACTACATTAATTCCAGGAGACCCAAATCATCACTGTGGTCTAACAATCAGACGAGCAGCTTATGAAGGTCAGGTGGTCGATGGAGTTTTAGCTCAGGACCATCTCAACAGTGGCTTCAATGATTTTGAAGACTCATTCTGTGGTTATTTCCCCAGTTCTGGAATGCATAATTGGAAGAGACATGCTCAGCAACTGGCAGAATCCCCATATTGGTTCTATGATTTGTGGAGTGAGGGGTATTATGGTAGAAAAGGCCAGATGGAGGCTACTAGAACTGCTTCTACCTAGAAAAATAGTAAATCAAAAGCAATACTGGATTCCTGGAGGGATTGTAGAGTTAGTGCCACATCAGTGACTTGCAGGATGCAGGGGTGGTGATTCCCACTACATCCATATTCAACTCTCCTATATGGCCCTTGCAGAAAACAGATGTATCTTGGAGTATGACAGTGGATTATTATACCTTATCTATGTAGTGACTCCAATTGTAGCAGCTGTTCCTGATGTGGTATCATTGCTTGAGCAAATCAACATATCCTTTGGTACCTGGTATGCAGCAATTGATCTGTCAAATGCTTTTTTCTCAATTGCTGTTAGTAAGACCACCAAGAACAGTTTGATTTCAACTGGCAAGGTCAGCAATATACCTTCACTGTCTTGCTTCAGGGGTATATCAACTCTCCAGCCTATACCATAATCTAATTCAGAGGGACTTTGATCATATTTCCTTCACACACAATATCACACTGGTCCATTATATTGATGATATCATGTTGATTTGACCTAATGAGCAAGAAATAGCAACTGACTCTAGATTTCTTGGTAAAGTAACTGTGTGTCAGAGTATGGGAGATAAATCCAACAAAAGTACAGAGGACTTCTTCCTCAGTGAAATTTCTAAGTGTCCAGTAGTGTAGGGCATGTTGAGATATCCCTCTAAGGGGAAGGATAAGCTGTTGCATCTGGCCTCCCCTACAACCAAAAAGGGGCACAATGCCTAGCTGACCTCTTTGGAGTTCAGGGACAACATATTCCTCATTAAAGTGTGCTCCTCTACCCCATTTACTGAGTGACCTGAAAATCTGCTAGTTTTGAGTGGGGACAAGAACAAGAAGAGGCTCTGTGACAGGTTCTGGCTACTGTGCAAGCTGCACTGCCACTTGGGCCATATGATCCAGCAGATCCAACAGAGCTGGAAGTTTCAGTGGCAAATAAAGATGATGTCTAGAGTCTCTGACAGTTACCTATAGGCAAACCACAATGCTAGCATAGGGTTGTTCATTTTTCTTGGAAGGAAAAATAGCTGGAGGTATGTTTGTATACTTATTCATGGGCTGTCACCAATGGTTTGTCTGGATGGTCAGGCACCTAGAAAGAACAGGATTGGAAAATTGGTGACATAAAGTTCTTGGGAAGAGCTATGTGGATAGATCTTTCTAAGTGGGCAAAAATCATGAAGATATTTTGTGTTTCATATGAGTGCTCACCAGAGGGTGATTTCAGCAGAGGAAGATTTTAATAATCAAGTGGATATGATGACTCATTCTGTGGATACCAGTCAACCTCCTTCCCCAGTCACTTCTGTCATTGCCCAATGTGCTCATGAACAAAGTGTCCATGGTGGTAGACATGTCACTTATGCTTGAGCTTAGCAACATGGACTTCAACTCATGAAGTCTGACTTGGCTCAGACACTGCTGAGTGCCCAGTATGCTAGCAGGAAAGACCAATATTCAATCCCTGACATGGTACCATTTCTTGAGGTGATCAGCTTGCTTCCTGGTAGCAAATTGATTACATTGGACCACTTCCATCATGATAGGGCAGTGATCTATTCTAACTGGAATAAACACATAACTCTGAATACGGGTTTGCCTTCCCTGCAATGCAATTCTTCTGCCAAAACTCTTAACCATGGACTTACAGAATGTCTTATCTACCGTCATGGTATTCCTCATAGCATTACTTCTGATCACGGAACCCACTTCACAGCAAATGAAGTGTGGGAATGGGCACATGCTCATGAAATTCACTGGTATTTCCAAGTTCTCAATCATCCTGAAGCAGCTGGATTGATTGAAAAGACTCGTATGGCACCAACTAGGTGGTAATACCTTACAGGTTTGGGGCAATGTTCTCCAGGAGACTGTGTATGCTCTAAATTAGCATCTGTGGCACTGCTTCTCTTGTAGCCAGGATTCGTGGGTCTAGGAATCAAGGAATGGAAATGGGAGTGGCACCACTCACTATTACCCCTGGTTATCCACTAGAAAAAAAGTTTGCTTCCTGTCACTGCAAACTTAGCTTTTGCTGGTCTTAGTTCCACAAGGAAGAGTACTTCCCCCAGGAGCACAATGATTTCACTGAACTGATAGTTAAGAGTGCCAATTGGCCACTTTGGGCTCCTCTTGCCTCTGAATCAACAGGCAAGGAAAGGAATTATTGTACTGGCTGGGGTAATCGATCTGACTATCAAATGGAAATAGGACTGCAATTACACAAAGGAGGTAAAGAAGAGTTTTCATGGAATACAGAGATACCCTATGGTGTCTGTTTTTACTATGATGCCCTGGAATAAAGTCAATGGAAAACTGTCACAGTCCAATCTAGGAATAATGACCAATGGCTTAGAAACTTCAGAAATGAAGATTTGGGTCACTCCACCAAGAAAAGAACTACAGCCAATTGAGGTTCTTATTGAGGGTAAAGGGACTAGAGAATGGCTAATAGAAGAAGGAAGTTATAAATACAAGCTATTTGACCAGTTACAGAAACAAGGACTGTAATGGTTATGAACATTTTTCTTCCTTGTTTTTTTATGAGTATATTTGTATATGTACATAAAGTAAATATTTTTGTTTTATTCCCTATCTTATCCTATAGTGACCAGTTGTTTGGTCAAACAAGCACTGACCTGTTAGTTACTGTGGGAACATTTTGTGGACTTAAATCATCAAGGTAAGTTGATTGCATCTACATCTGATTACATCTACAGTCAATTGAATAGACTGCCTTCAACAATTAATGGAGTCTTGTCCAATCATTTGAAAGCCTTAAAAGGAGAGATGATGATTTCAAAAGTCAGAATGGAGAATTTCCATTGTTACTTCAGCAAGCCAGCTTCTGGGGAATTCATGGAAAACCTTCATCATAGTTCCTCTCTTGCAGCCTGCCCTGTGGAATTTGCACTTGGGCATCTCCACAGTTGCATGACACAATTCTTATAAAAATCTCATTTTACAGCTATCTCCAGTTGCTTCTATTTCCCTAGAGAACCATAACTAATACAGTGCAGGATATTGTCAAATGCCTTTTCAGCATCAATTGAGATGATCATTTTTTTCTTCATTCTGTTAATGTGATGAATTTCATTAATTGTTTTCTATGTTAAACCAACTCTGTCTTTGGCTTTTGACTGTCTAGGTGTGGTTCTCCTTTAGTTTATCCTAATTGGAGATTAAGTATGGTATTGGATGTGTAGGTTCATGTTTTCATGAAAATTTGGGAAATATTGAGGCATTACTTTTCCTGACCATTTTTCTCTCTCTCTTTTCTTTCTGGGAGAAAGAATTATTTGGGTGCTTGTGTTTTTTATGGTATCCCACATATGAAGACTCTATTTTTCTTCTCTTTTCTACCTGGTCATCAGAGTGGATTATCTTAATGGACCTATCTTCAAGTTCCCTTGTTTTTCCTTTGAGTTTTTTAATCTACTTTTAAGATCCTTTCATGGATTTTTCATTACAGTTCCTATTACTTTTAAACTCCAGAATTTTCATTTGGTTCTTTTTCTTAATTTCTATGTCTTTATTGATATTTCTGTTTGATGAAACACTGTTGTCATGCTTTTTAAAAATTCTTCATACAAAGTTTCCTTTAGTTCCTTTAATATATTTATAGTAGCTGATTTAAAGTCTTTTTCTAGTAAGTTTAACACTTGTTTACCATCATGGACAGCTTCTGTTGCCTGCTTTTTTTCCCTCTTTCTGTTACCTACATTTTTCCTTTCATTTTTATTTGTATATCTCATAAGTTTTTGTTGAAAAGTAGACATTTAAGATAAGATATAATATAGCAACTCTGCAAGTCTGATTTCTCCCTCTTCCTATTGTCTTTTATTACAAATCAATTTTATTGATACATATTAATAAAGCATGAATCCATCCAAAATGTGCAATGAATGGTATTCAGTGTAATCACATAGTTGTGCATTCATCACTTCAATTACTTTTAGAGCATTTTCATTATTCCAATAATAATAATAACAATAAAAAGCAAACAAATACCACAACAGAAATTTCATCACATCTCAATCACTCTATGCTTCCCCTGTTGTACATATCGGCTATTCTGTTTCTGTCTCTCTGGTTTATTTGTATTTATATTTTGTAAAAACAGTCTTACATATGCATTAACATGCATATTCATATTTACATGAGGTTTCAATATGTTATACAGTCACATGTTACATTTTTTATCTTTCCTTCTAGTAATATACATGACCTTAGACTTACCCTTTCAACCACTGTCATACCCATATAATAGCTCTGCTAGTATAACTAGCTCTGCTAGTTACAAACACTATGATGTGCTTTCACCATTACTATACATTTCCAAAGATTTGCAAACAACCTTTTGACCAATTCTGCACAGATTAAACCTCAGGTTTCCATTCTATTTTCCGTGACCTATATTCTAATTATTAACTCCATGAGTTTATGCAATGTATTTAGTTCATAATAACACACTCATACAGTATTTGTCCTTTTGCATCTGGCTTTCTTCATTTAACATAATATCCTCTAGGTTCATTCATGTTGTCATATGCTTCACAATTTCATTTCTTCTTGCTGCTGCATAATATTCCATCATGTGTATACTCCACAATTTGTTAATACATTCATCAGTGTATTAACATTCATCAGTTGATGGACACCTGGGTTTTTTCCAACTTTTAGCAAACGTGAATAATGCCACTATGAACATTGGTGTGCAGATGTCTACTCGTGTCACTACTCTCAGTTCTTCTGGGTATATACCTAGTAATGGGATTGCCAGGTCACATGGAAAGTCTATAGTCAACTTCCTTAGGAACTGCCAAACAGTCCTCCAGAGTGTCTGTAACATTCCACATTCCTAGCAATAGTGAATATTTCTCTGCATGCTCTCCAACACTTAGAGTTTTCTGACTTTTTAATAGTGACCAGTCAATAGGTGTGAAATGATATCTCATTGTCGTTTTGATTTGCATTTCCCTAATCATTAGTAATGTTGAACATTTTTTCATGTGTTTCTTCACCATTTGTATTTTTTCTTTGTACAATTTTTTCAAGACTTTTGCCCATTTATAATTGGGTACTTTGTCTTTTTATTGTTGAGTTGTATGATCTCTTTATATATTGTGGATATGAAGCCCTTATTGGGTATATGATTGCCAAACATTTTCTCCTATTGAGTTGGCTGCCGTTCAACCCTTTTGACAAACTCCTTTGAGTTGCAAAAGTGTTTAATTTTGAGGAGGTCCCATTTATCTATTTTCTCTTTTGTTGCTCATGATTTGGGTGTAAGGTTTAAGAAACTACCACATACCACAAGATCTTAAAGATGTTTTCCTACATTTTCTTCTAGTACTTTTATGGTTGTCACTTTTATATTTAAGTCCTTGATCCATTTTGAATTAATTTTGTATAAGGTGTTTGATAGGGGTCCCCTTTCTTTCTTTTGGATATGGCTATCCAGTTTTTTGAGCACCAATTATTGAATAGACTGTTTGGGCCAGCTGGGAGGAGGGCTTGACAACATGTCAAAAATCACTTGACTGTGGATGTGAGGGTCTATTTCTGAGTTCTCTATTCAGTACCATTAGTCAGTCTGTCTAACTTTATGCCAGTACCAAGCTGTTTTTACCACTGTAGCTAAGCAATATGCTTTAAAGTCAGGAAGTGAGAGTCCTCCAACTTTGTTCTTCCTTTTAAAGACATTTTTGGCTATTTGGTCCCCTTACACTTCCAAATAAATTTGTTAATTGGCTTTTCCATTTCTGCAAAAAAGGCTGTTGGGTTTTTTATTGGGATTGCGTCGAATCTGTAAATCAGTTTGGGTAGAACTGACATCTTATCAATATTTAGTCTTCTAATCCATGAACACAGAGTGTCCTTCCATTGATTTAAGTCTCCTTCGGTATATTTTAAAAATGTTTTGTAGTTTTCTGAATACAGGTCCTTTATGTCCTTGGTTAAGTTTTTCCTAAATATTTGATAGTTTTATTTGCTATTATAAATGGAATTTTTTTCTGATTTCCTCCTCAGATTGCTTATCAATAGTGTATACAAACGCTATTATTTTTGCACATTAATCTTGTAACCCATCACATTGCTGAAATTGTCTATTATTTCTAGTAACTTTGCTATGGATTTTTCAGGATTTTCTAGATATAAGTTCATAACATCAGTGAATAGTAAAGGTTTTTAATTCTTCCTTTCTTATTTGGGTGCCTTTTATTTCTTTATCTAGCCTAAATGCTCTAGCTAGAACCTCTAGCACAATACTTAATAACAGTGGTGACAGTAGGCATCCATGTCTTGCTCCTGATTTCAGTGGGAAAGCTTTCAGTCTTTCATCATTGAGTACAATGCTAGCTGTAGGTTTTTCATATATACACTTTACCATATTGAGAAAGCTTCCTTATAATCCTATCTTTTGGAGTGTTTTTTTGTTGTTGTTGTTGTTTTTTTATTGAGAAACAGTACTGTGTTTTGTCAAAGGCCTTTCCTGCATCAATGGAGAGGATCATATGATTTTTCTTCTTTAATTTATCAATGTGGGTTATTATACTAATTGATTTTCTTGTGCTGAACCACCCTTGTATACCTGTAATAAAACCCACTTGATTGTAGTGCATAATTCTTTTAATGTGCTTTTGGATTTGGTTTGTAAGTATCTTGTTGAGGATTTTTGCATGTATATTCATTAGGGATATCAGTCTATAATTTTCTTGTTTTGTAATATCTTTATCTGGTTTTGTATGATGTTGATGATGGCTTTATAGAATGAGTTTGGTAGCATTCTTTCTGTTCAATTTTTTGGGAAAGCTTGAGCAAGATTACTATTAGATCGTCTTTTAATGATTAGTAGAATTCACCTGTGAAACCCTCTGATGCTGGGTTTTCATCTTTTTGAGGTTTTTGATGACTGTTTCAATCTCTTCATTTGTGACTGGTTATTTGAGGTCTTCTATTTCTTCTAGGGTCAATGTAGGCTGTTTATGTGCTCCTAGGAATTTGTCCATCTTAACTACATTGTCTAGTTTTATGGCTTACATTTGTTGTTCATAGTATCCTCTTATGATTCTTTTTTCTGTGGGGTTATTCATTCTGAATTTATTCATTTATGACTTCTCTCTTCTCTCTTTTCTTCTTTGTCAGTAAAGCTATGACTTTATCAAATTTTTTGATCTTCTCAAAGAATCTACTTTTGGTTATGTTGATTCTATTGTTTTTATGTTCTCAATTTCATTTATTTCTGCTCTGATATTTACTATTTCTTTCCTTCAGCTTGGTTTGGGACTAGTTTCCTGGTTTTCATTGTAGTTCCTTCAGGTGTGCAGTTAGATCTTAAATTTTAGCTCTTTCTTTTTTTTTTTTAATATAAGCATTGAGAACTATAAATTTCCCTCTCAGCACTGCCTTTGTGGTGTCCAATAGGTTTTGATGTGTTGTGTACTCATTTTCATTCGTCTCAAGATATTTGCTGAATTCTCTTGCAATTTCTTTTTTGACTCACTGATTATTTAAGAGTGTCTTTTTTACTCTCCATAAATTTTGAATTTTCCCTTTTCTATCCACTATTGATTTCCAACTTTATTCCATTATGATCAGAGTAAGTGTTTTGTTTAATTTCAATCTTTTTAAATTTATTGAATCTTGTCTTCTGGCCCAAAATAGAGTCTATCCTGGAGAGATCCCCAAGCACTTGAAAAAAAAAAAGTATATCCTACTGTTTGGGGATGCAATGCTCTATAAATGTCTGTTAAGTCTAGTTTACTTATCATATTATTCAAGCTCTCTGTTTCTTTCTTTTTAAAGATTTATTTATTTCTCCCCACCCCCCGCCATTGTGTTTTTTGAGCTTGCTGTCTGCTCTCTGTGTCCATTTGCTGTGTGTTCTTCTGTGTCTGCTTGTCTTCTCTTTAGGTGGCACCGGGAACTCATCCTGGGACCTTCCAGAGTGGGAGAGAGGTGCTCAATCTCTTGCGCCACCTCAGCTCCCTGGTCCACTGTGTCTCTAATTGTCTCTCCTCTGTCTCTTTTTGTTGTATCATGTTGCTGTGCCAGCTCTCCACATGGTCCAGCACTCCTGCGTTAGCCAGCCCGCCGCATGGACCTCCTATATGGTAGACGGGAGCCCAGTCACTTGAGCCACATACATTTCCTTCTGTTTCTTTATCTTCTGTCCAGATGTTCTATCCAATACTGAGAGTGGTGTAATGAAGCCTGTACCTATTATGGTAGAGACAGCTATTTCCCCCTTCAGCTTTGCTGGTGTATGCCTAGTGTATCTTGGAGGCACTCAGGTTAGGTGCATAAATATTTAGTATTTGGCGAATTGCCCCTTTTGTTAATATATCATGACCTTCTTCATCCCTTATAACAGTTTTGTGTTTAAAATCTATTTTGTCTGATATTAGTATAACTACTCCAGCTCTTTTTTGTTTACAATTTGCATGCAGTATCTTTTTCCAATCTTTCACTTTTAACTTGGTTGTGTCCATACCTCTGAGGTGAGTCTCTTATAGACAGCATATAGATGTCTCCTATATTTTTTTTCATTTATGAGTCTATGTCTTTTGATTGAGGTGTTCAAGCCATTAACATTCAATGTTACTACTGTAACGGCATTATTTACTTTATCTATATTGTCCTTTGGCTTTCTGTTGTCATATTTAACTTTTTTCTGTCTTTTTACCCTTTAATTTACCTTCTTAACAATTTTCATGTCTACACTCTTCTCCTATTCCCTCGCCCATCTTTTTTCCTTTCAGGCTGCAGCACTCCCTTTAGTATCTGCTGTAATTCTCGTGTTTTGGTAACATATTCTATCAGTTTTTGTTTGTCTTTGTAGCCTTTGAGCTCACCCCCTCCTTTTTTTTTTAGCTTAATCAATGGGAATATATTTGTTACAATTTTCAGGCTAGGATATGTCCACAGTCTCCCTTTAGACTGTGGCTTTCTGATCCTTGGGTGTTTGTTTTTCTGTCACCTGGCAATGCATGTGGCTGCTTCTTTTCTTTTCTCATCTAGGTTCCTTTGACTTACCCTTTCTGTTCCTCCAAGTGGCTTCTCTATATCTATGAGTAGAATGCTCTGGTTTTTTCTGTTCTTGGCTATGTTGCATAGAGGAATTTAAGTTCATGCCATAGGGTAGGCAATGGAGTAAAGAGTTTATTAAGAAACAAAACAAAGATAGTACACACCCCAGGCATAGGTGTGGGCTTTGAACTCATGTTCATTTTTGAGGGACAGTTTTGCTAGATACAGAATTTTTGTCTGGTAGTTCTTCTCTTTAGTACCTTAAATACATCATATCACTTTCTTCTTGCATCCATGGTTTCTGATGAGAGGTTGGCACTTAATCATACTGAAGCTCTATTGTATGTGAAGCTTTGCTTTTCTCTTTCTGTTTTCAGAATCCTCTCTTTATGTATGATACTTGTCATTCTGAATTGTAGGTGTCTTGGGGTAGGTCTATTCAGATTTATTCTGTTTGGGGTGCATTGTCTTTCTTGGATATTGATATTTATGTTTTTCATAAGGGTTGGGAAGTATTCAGTCATAATTTCTTCAAACATTCTTTTTGCCCCTTTTCCATTTTCTTCTTCTGGGATACCGTTAACATATATGTTTGTGCATTTTGTGTTGTCATTCAATTCCCTGAGACCTTGTTACATTTTTTCCATTCTCTTCTCTTTCTGTTCTCCTTTCCTTTCCTATTTGGATTATCTATTTTAAATCACTAATTCTGTCTTTGAGCAATTCCAATCCACTCTTATGTGTCTCTAATGTTTTTTTTAATCTCATCTATTGTGTCTGTCATTCCCCATAAGCTCTGTTTCTTTTCTTTGCAGGCTTTCAAATTGTTCTTTATGTTCACCCAGTGTCGTCATCTATTTTTTTTTTAAAGGTTTGTTTTATTTATTTCCCCCCACTCCCTTTTTTGCTTGCTGAGTCTGTTCGTCTTCCTTGTTTCTTTAGGAGGCACCAGGAGCCAAACCCAGGACCTCTGATGTGGGAGGGAGGTGCCTAATCACTTGAGCCACCTCCACTCCCTGCTTTGTTGGGTCTCTAATTATGTTTTTCCTCCCCGCATCTCTTGTTGCATCATCTTATTGTGTCATCTTGCCATACCTACCGGTCACATCAGCTCACTGTCTTCTTTAAGAGGCACTGAGAACCTTTACTCACTGTTTTTGCTGTGTCTCTTATTATGTTTTTTCTTCTTGTGTGTCTGGTTGTGTCAGCTTGCCACAGCTGCCTGCTCAGGCCAGCTCACTGTCTTCTTTAGGAGGCACCGGGATCCAAACCAGCGACCTCCCATGTGGTAGGTAAGAACCCAGTCACCTGAGCCACATCAAATTCCCCAGTGTCGTCTTAATATCCTTTATCTCTTTAGTCATATTTTATTTCAATTTTTTAATTGATTTAAGAAATTTGTGTGATTATCGTTGATTAATTGTCTCAAATTCTGTATCTCTTCAGGATATTTGGTTTGTTTCTTTGGCTGGGCCATCTCTTCCTGTTTCCTTGTATGGCTTATAATTTTTTGTTGCTGTCAAGGCATCTGAATATGTTGGTGAATTTACTCTGGCCAGTTTCTCTCTCGCTTATTATTTCTTTTCATAACTCTTCTTTGATATTTGGTTCAACTTATTATACGTCTTTAAAATTGCCTAGGTTAAGTTATTAGAAGTGGGCCAGGGACTCACTAATGGGGCACAGATTTCTACCTGGGTTTGGATTAAGAGAGACCTAAAAGCAGATTTACCCCTTGCAATTTCCATACTGGCCAGCATATGGAGATAATTGCTGCACCTTTCCACGGAGGTCTTTCTTTCAATCTCTGTTTTCCTGTGTTTTGGTCTGACCAGAGTGGAGATTCAAAGCAGGCTCTGCTGGCTGAATTCACTGAAGAGAAACCCCCTTGACTGCGCCTCCCTTTTCCTTTGTAACAGCAACGGGGAGGAAGATGTCTGTTACTCACTCAGTCAGCTGCAGTGAACCAGGGTTTTTTTTATCCCAGCTTAATATCTTGGGGGTGGGGGATGGGAGCCTCCCTGGCCACCGTTTGGTAACTCATGTTTGTTGTTTCAGGTTCTTTGTCTCTCTGTCCCTCACAGTCCTTGGAGTTGTATAGCACTTTTCTGGTCTGCTGACCCCCAAAACAGGTCCCTTGGACAACTTTTGGCCCTTTCTCTGTTGTTTTTGTGAGAGAGTTGAGTCCAGTCTTTCTACTCCAATCCCATCTTCCCAGAACTCCTCCTCATTGTTTTTTGTTGTTGCTATTGGTTTGTAACTTTTCTTGTATAATTCTGTAAATTCTATATTCCCTATAGTTTGCAGCCACTGAAATCTCATCTTGGTTAGCTTGGTGGTCAGCTAATGATTGTTCTGAAATTTCCTTAATGCCTTAAAACAATATGTTTTCCACACTTTTCTGAAATACTCTCTGAGTGTATGTGTGCATATTTGTTGGGATATATCCTCAATCCACAAGCAGTTTCCAACTTTTCCTTAGACTTCACTTATTGGTTACACAGGGCTTCAAAGTGAGTCAGAGGTGAGAAACTAGGGCTTTCCAGATCTTTCCTGAGTTTGTGCACAGCTTTGCATGTGCACACATCCTTCCATATCCCCAGATATATGTCAGAGATTTTCATAGCCCCCTAAGGACTTCTCATTCTCCAGATCTTCATTTTAAGCATTTTGACAGGCTTTTGTGTTTCTCTAATTAGTATTACAACCTGAGGCAGCTGTAGTGTTAAACAATTGCTGTTGATTTTTTTTTTTCTTTTTTACAAAGACCCTGGAGATTGGGTTTTTCTGTATACTGAGTTACTGGTCAGATCAAATAACAGCAACATCCTTCAATTGGGTTTTTTTCCAATGAAGCTGTGAGACAATTCAAATAGTGAGAATGCTCTGAGGATTGGGTTTTTTGAGGAGCTTCCAAATAAGTCTGACCCCTTCAGTTGTTAAGAGTCTGCTGGTTTTCACAGCAACAATTGCAGGGTTGCTGGTTATCAAGGCTACCGTGGACCTGGAAGATGAGGAGGATGGAAGTAGGCTTAAAATATCATAATCCCTGCTGCTTTTATGAAGTTCAGGAAGTTTTCATGAATAAATGCTCCTCATATTGACACAGGGCTTTGGTTAATTGCCAGAGGTCTGAAAAAAAAATTATTATGATAATGGTGCCCATATTTTCATTGCTTTTATGGAGAGTAGATTTATGGAGATCCTCACTTCACCATTCCTTCTTTCTGATAGTTTTTCATTGATGCTGTGACTTATAGTATCTGCCAATTGTTTAGTTTGTTTGAAAAAGAAGTTCACATCCTTCAGTGTATTTGTCCCTGAAATTTCAAGAATGATTAGAAACCCCAAAACCGGTTAAATTGTTTTTGTGAAATATACAAAGTCAAAAATCTGCCTTCTCTATGGAGATTGCATTTTTAAGCTCAATTCTCTTTATATTCATATGTGCAAAAATGTAATGTTAGAGCATAAGGAATAAAGCTTTTCACAATTTGAAAGTTGTTCCTTCTAAAAAAATATGTTATTCATGCTTTTCAGATAACTTTTTAGGATATTGACCTTGCTCTTTGTCAAGTTTTCAACAGTAAATTTATCCTAAGTTAAAAACTGCTTTCAAACTTATGCAGCAAAAAGCGCAAGTTATTTCTAGCACAATTGATTCCAAAGCAGTAACCATCTCCTTGATCCATTCAAAAGTTTGTCTGCATTTTCATTTTACCATGAATAGTAGGAATTTGAATAGGACTTTTCCTGTTTTCACAAATGTTAAAGTTAACCAACAACAAAAAAGCTATTTAGGTTGTACCAAGAGATGGCAAAAATGGCCCTGTGACTACCCAATCTTGCTAACATTTAGGTGAGATGACTGAGGAAATCATTAGTCATGTGTTGTCTACCATAGGGCAGGTTTTTGTGGTGTTACCCTCTCTACCACATGGGATATACACCCTATCAAAGTGAAACTCATCAGAGAAAGATGGCAGGATGGAGAGAAGTGACATCTTTGATATAGTCTGTCTTGACAAGGATATATGAGATTTTACCATTGGTTTCATAGATGTATTAGAAGGTAAACTCATTCTCTTCCAGCAAGAAGAGGTTGAGGGAAAGCCTTTCAAGGACTGATCTTGGGGGTGGGTGCTGTAGTTAGAAGAAATCATGATAAAGCTCATCTTAGAATTGAGAAGTAATTAAGCCCTACTTGGCCTCCTTATAAAAAATAACAAACAAATATGCAAGTATACCTTCCTCAAAAATGGCACTAATGGCTAGCAAATGTTTTTGCTATTGACTATTGCAGTACTGCTAATTAAAAAGACTTGAGATCATTCCTCCATTCATTCTCTCAGCAGAGCTAAATGCGAGACTCAGAGGAGGTACTGGGAATATATGCAGCAAAGGTGAAATAGTCCATCATTATCTTTTCCTTATTTTTATTTAAAATTTTATCCCTTTCCTTGTGCATATCTTTCTACCCCATGCTTTAACAACACCGCAAGAATATTCTGTTCCTAATTAACCAAGTCTATGCCAATTCAGGTACTGAGCTTCTTTACAACAGGAGCTGTACATGCTTCTAAACATGGATAAGTTTAATGAATTGTATAGAACATATAAGCAATTACATTAGGGTTTTAATTGGGGGAGAACTTTAATATCATGTGAGAAATGTGTCCCTAAGTCTGTTGTCAGTTGAGGGTTTATGAATGCTTATTTTGTGGCTAAGAGAAAAACAATACACATTTTAGAAATAGTAGAATATTCTAGGTAAATTATGGGAGGATGATATTGGAGACTGGAATTCCATTAGGAACTTATTAATGTAGTCTAGGGGAGAAGAAAATAAATACATAAAATTACATAAATGGCAGCAGGGGCAAAGAAGGGATAAATAGGAAAAAATTATACGTTGGTTATAGAAATACATGTCACTAGGACATTTAAGCCCTCTACATTAGGTTCCAGGATATCTTTTCTAGTCTCATTTCCTACTCTATGCATACATCCCATCACAACCTATACTTTAGACAGTTTAGAAAGTGTCCTAAACATTCTGATTAGCTTTTGCTCATGTGGCTACCTCTCCTAGAGTAATGTTCTTTAAGTATTTTCAATAAAAGAAGTACCTACAGTTCAATTAGGATACAGATTTTAGTCCATCTAAGGGTGTGTCTGTCCTACTAGATTATAGGATAGGAGTTTATAGGCAGGTATTGCTTCTTATTTATCTTTCCATTACACAGTACCTGTGTCTTAGTACAGGGGGGCTAAAAATGTTGAATAATAGAAGTGAATTATCACACTTAAGGTAATCTGATGTAGTGTTGAATAATAGAAAAACTTGAATTTGGAGTCAGATAAATCTGACCTGACTCCAGCTATATCACTATTTAGCCATGAGTCTCTAAAAAAAATCATTAAGTTTTTTGGTGCATTTTTGAATATGTGAAATGGGGATAAGAGCAAACACACAGTGAAGTTGAAATGAGTGGGTTTATGACTAGCATTTATAAATTTAAAAACTATCATTCATCATTTTATTTTAGTTAAGTGTAACTATGTGAGCTTGGATCTGAAGAAGAATCCTCAATGAAGTCAGATTTCCTTTCAAGAAAAATGTCTTTTATAGTCATCTCAGCAGTTTGACCACTTATTTCTACAACTTTATCATTTAGATTAGTATTTGGTACATGCTAACACTTCACATTTGCTGAATGAAAGATGGGTAATTCTTAAATCAAGTTTGCTTATCATATAGTGTGTGATTTTTATCAAGCTATTGATTTCTCTCAGACTCTATTTTCATAAAATAACTAATAGATAACATACTAGATAATGAGATAACGTCTTTGGTTCTTGCCACTGTTAATAATCGAAGATTTGCTAGTTGATCATGTTGTTGGGAATGAGATGTTGTTTCCATAAGATAATTACTTTATTTGTATTTAATTTCACAGCTGTTGGAATCTTTCCGTGATTCTTGTTTATTTGTATCCTAAAGATCAGTGACATTGTACTCATATGAGTAAATGGAATCCAACAGAACAAACACTACTTAGAAGAGTCTTAGATCCTTCTCTAAAACGTCTTTCTGGAGACTGAGAGAGTCAAGAACAAGTAATATATCATCACTCACCACTTTGTCATAATCTACATAGGTGCTATCTCTTGATGGCTTTCACCTCATTTGCAAAATAATCACATTTCCTTGCATTTTGTGGGAAAAATTAGAATGAGCCAAAGTGGTATTGGCCTTATCAAAGTTTTATCAAAGTTTTCAGCAATTCCTCTTATGTGCTCTATTGAGGATTCATTTTTATACTCTTCCTGTTTATTTTTATTTCTCTCTTTAATCCAAGTTATCATAAGCAGTCCACTTTGAACTACTTGCTTCTTCCCATCTTGGGCTGGAGGGTCAGGAAGCAATATTTCTGATATTTTTTTCTTCTTCTCACTTTGGCGACTGATAAATTCCAAGTTCATTTAAGGGAAAACAAAAGATATAGACGTGTATATATTTCCTCAGGTGGACAGAGATACAATCTTACTCTCTAATTAAGGATTCAGAGAAGTTTCCTTGGTGTTATGAGGTGTCATACACAGAGGAAACACACATGGCAGTTGGTTACTGTGGAATTAGTTAATGTGCAAATTCACTAATTAGAGAAATGCAAATTGGAAAGGCATAATCTGTTACAACCTGGAGCCATGTTGCATAGGCATCATCATAGGAAAGATCCTAAAAGTATCCACCTTTGGGGGATACCATAGCCAAGATGTGGTTGGCACACATTATAGCAACAGGGAGTGCCCTAGATGCAGAGCAGCTCAATGTAGGAAAGGTTTAAATTGTGAGAGTGAAGAAAGGACTCTGATAGACCTGTAACTTAGATGACATACATATGAAACCATTTGGTGTGATACAACTTCCTATATTCTATACTCTGCTCTGTCTCTGATTCAGTTTCAGATAGTTTGAGTACAGTTTACTGGTTAGAAATGGAAACTGTGTTTCCTGTGTGTATGATACTTCACAACACCACAAATGAGCAGGAAATTGATTAAATGTGAATGTGTTCCATATTTCCTTCATTTCTGACTAACTAACCATGAGAGAAAAGGGTTAAAACTACCACTGGGGAATTAGCACATTTAAACACTCAATACTTTTTTGCCAAGTGACCTGTAGATTTTCCCCCTTCTGAATCAATTGATTTTTAATTAAATCAAATTACTTGGCTGATTGTTTTTTTATCATCAGACTGGCTAAATCCTGACTTCTTGTGCTGAAGCCCTAACTGAAAATTCATTAATTATCAGACTATAGATCAATGGTCCTCAGCTTTGAGTTTCCATTCTCCATGGAGAATCTTAATTTAGCGTAGGGAAATCTACAAACATTCCAGAATTCTAGTAAACAGTGTGTTTAAATGCATGTGTACAGTTTTCTGAAGAAGTTTATGGCATTTTCTTTGGGCCTTTGCCTCCTCTAGCCCAGCCTCCAAATTTAAGAAGTGTGCTATTTCAGTCTTATGACTAGTAAATTTCAGGGTGTCTTGAATTCTTGAGTCTGGCCACTTCTCCCCAGCTCTCTTCATTTACATTCATTGGTGCAGGCTTTTGGGGAGGCAGCATTACTTACAATGGATCATAGATGTCAGATGGTCTTGCTCTTTTATACATTCCTAATGACTTAACTCACATTTCCCTGGCCAGCAAAGTGGGTTTGACATAGTTGCATTTTTATCATATTATCATGAAAATTCTGAAATAAATTTATTGCATTTATTAGAAAAATGAACTAATTATGCAATGATCTCCTTCCTTTATATTGTTATCTCAACATTTTCCTTGATAAAATAGATACACATAAATCTCATTTGCTCAGTGACTACTCATATAGGATTTTCAGTTATTCAGCCTGAACTCTTCTGAAGCTTGCCTTGGCATTGTATATGAAGAAAAGGTTTCTTCAGAGTATGTATATATCACAAAGATAAAGCAATCCTTACACAGGAATTGCTGATGGTTTTAAGAGCAAGATCACATATTTTGTAATTTCCAGATAAGTATTAGTAACACCAAGGACATCTATCTTATTTATTAAAGTAATCTGGGGGGTGGATCTCGCACAAATGGCTGGGCATCCGTCTCCCATATGGAGGGACCTGGGTTCGATCCCCGGGAACTCCCAGTAAAAATAAAGAGAAATATAGAAGGCGTGTGGGCCGCCAAGCCCTGTGCACAGGTGCACCATCAGGCACCATAAGCAGGTGAGTCCCCCAGGCCTCACACACAGGTGCACCATCAGGCCCCACTGAGCCACACAACAAGATGATGCTGCAACAGGAGAGAGACACAAGGAAGAGCCAAGATGAGATGCGCCGAAAAACCAGGAACTAAGGTGGCGCAGGCGGTAGGACACTTCTCTTCCACATTAGAGGTTTCCAGAATCGAATCCTGGTGAAGACAGAATGATGAGAAAAGAGGGCAGGAAACAGACAGAGAATTGCCCAGCGAATGGACACAAAAACAGCAAAAATG
>JAQZBX010052581.1:0-19089 GCA_029593785.1 Cabassous unicinctus
GGTGGGCAAATCAAACTCTAGGTTGGTCTTTGGCAGAGCTCGAAGATCTCCTTTTGCTCTGTAAATTGCAAGTGTTTGTTGAAGGCTTATTCTGGGCTCTCTCTTATGCTGACCCCTGTCATAAGGAATCAAATCTGACATTTTTCCAGGTCAGCTAGCAAGCCAGAGTTAATGTTAAATGGCAAAACTTATTCCCCACCCAGGGGGCCAAAACCAGTGACCCAGCTTGGAATTGGTAGTCATCACAACATAGTTCCATTTGGCCAGACATATGAGATAATGAGTGACATTGGGGAAGGGGATGGTTGCTGTGATGCAGATGTGGACCACCCACAAATTATTTTGCAGTCATTTTAGTGTATTATAATTCACTGGTTTAGGTCTTTGTCTCATTTGTACTGAACTATTCTAGGGCAGGGACTCTTGTGTTTTTCATGTACCTTTCCCAGGAGGTGTTCTGAAATTTTTATGTGAGTGAATCAGGGAAGAGCATAAGTGCTTCAGATTTACACTTAGGTAAAAAAGCAGTGGATCTTATTATAGCTGACCTGTCTTGTTAGGAGACAGATGGCAACAAGTAGAGGCCACTTAAGCAAGCAGCAGTGGTGCGTGTAGCTCAAGTGAAGAGGGGTGGGGCATAGCTCACTGCCCTTACCAGTTACTGTTACTGATAGGAGGAGTAGGAGGGTGTTTGGTTTGTCAGGTAGGTCTGGGAGTTGAAAAGAGCTCGAGAACCACTTACGATAATAGAACTATTTATTGAGCACTTAGTATATCCTAGGCTTGGACCAAATCAGGGGTTCTTAACAAGCAGTCTGTGAGCTTTAGTTGAAATTCAAAAAAACAATATTCTTGTGGGGACGAATTGGTACGGGTGTGATATATTAAATAATATACAGTATAGTGTGGACTTAGTAAGGGGTCCATGGTTTTCATCTGACTGGCAAAGGGGTCTGTGGAACAAAAAAGGTTAAGAACCCCTGGGCTATCTATTCCTTGAATTTAATCCTTACAACAGTCCTATAAGGGAGGTAATTTCCTTTTCTGATATGAGAAAATTGAAGCTTAGTTATCAGGTAGAACTTGGTTTTGAAATAGGCCTTTTTTATTCCAGGCTCTACATGTACTTCTACCTCCCTAGGAGTAATTCTAGCCTTATAAACAAAACAAAACAGTGACAGTTAAAGGCAATACATGATCCTGGACAGAATCTAACAAGGGAGGAGAAAATTTTGGGACATATGCAAAAATTGGAATATAGACTGTAAGCTTTATATAATTGTTAAAGTTCTTGAACTTAACTGCACTTAAGATGGATATTTAAGTAAATATCCTTGTTCTTAGGAAATGTACATGGAAGTATTTTGTGCTCAAGGAGCATAATTTATACAACCTACACCCAAGTATTCATAAAATGGATAGATAAATAGATAGATGGATAGAATAGATAGATAGAATGATATGGCAAATGTGGCAAAATGTTAAAATTGGTGCATCAAGTGTCTGGGGGAGATAGAGGTTTATTGGAGTTCTGTGTATGGGGTTTGTATTATTTGTTGTAATTGTTCTGTTTGTTTGAAAGTATTTCAAAATAGAAAGTTTAAAATAAAAAAAAAACAATCATTGCAACAAAGTAGCACATTCCAAGGTAAAGAATTTTGCCATAATTTTGCTTGAAATTTAGATTATAAACTTGATAATAAGGAGGTGAATACAAGTAATGGTGAGCTCTATAATTGCAGAATTCTCTTCTGCAAGAACAGTGACTGTTAAAACAAATACCATACATACAATGGGTTGGCATAACAACAGGAATCAGGGATTAAGAGGCTAGAAGACTGACTTCCTCCCGGGGTCTGTATCTTCTAGCTGGCCAGCGATCTTTGGGGTTCTTTGGCTTTTCAGTCACATGGCAGTATCTTTCTCTTCTGGGTTCTATTGACTTATAGCTTCTGGCTGTCCCCTGTGGCTTTGCTTCTAAGGACTTCAGCCATATTGAAATAAGGCCCACTCTCATTCAATTTGGGCACAGCTTAACTAATAACATCTTCAGAGGTCCTATTCACAAATGGATTCACACCCACAGGTCCAGGGATTGGGACCTGAACATGCCTTTTGTAGGGGACCTGATTCAATCCCCAAAAAGCAGTAATGCTGAAGTTAATTTTTGAGTTTTGTTTTTATTATTACATGTGTTCTGAGAAGTAATTGTGGCAAACTTCACTGTAGAGACAGAATGACTCAATATAAAGTGATCCTCTTGCCAGTACATTCTATTGTATCACTGGTCTATTATTCCTGTTTAGTGTGCCTATTTCCTCAGGTTTTTTTTTTTTTCTTCCTTTTTAAGACCATTTGGCACAATGGAGCAAAGTTTAAGGTCTGATTGGCAGAATGCTTTTACCAATTAACTGGTCAAGTAAGAATAATATCCCAGCAAGCAGTATTGGACGGAAGGAAACTATTGTGCCAGGCACTTTACATTCGTTTCTCATTACTTCTATGTACAGTTGAAGAAACTGTAAGATGCTGAAGGAAGGCGATTTGGAAATTTATCCCAGGTTTGTTTGCTTTCAAAGTCCATGTCATACTACTCTTTAGTAAACAAACTTGAGATTATTTATTTTATGCCTGGATATTAAAGTTCTATTAATAATTATGAGCAATCATATTTTTTCTACGCATGAAATTGTTTTATTTAAAAAGTTAAAACTTTACACATTAGTTTAAAAAAACGAAAATTCAAGTTTTAGCATTAAGCAAGAACAGTATTACAAAGGTGTTTATAGCGGTAATTAAAGTAAAAGTAGCATTTTACCATTGTAAAAATATCACAGAATTCAAAACATAACTTGGGTCTTCAATATTTTATCCTACACATTAAAAGTGTTGGTCAGTTGTTTTTTTTTTTTCAAGAAGGTACTGGGGATGGAACCCGGGACCTTGTACGTGGGAAGCAGGCGCTCAGACCAGTGAGCTATACCTGCTCCTCGATGGTCAGTTTTATTATTATTTTTTTTTAAAGCTTTTTTTTTTTTTTTTCAGATTTTAAATTTTATTTATTTATCCCCCCCTGCCCCCCGTTGTTTTTGGTCTCTCTCACTGTCTGCTCTCTGTGTGTTCTTCTGTGTCTGCTTGTCTTCTCTTTAGGAGGCACTGGGAACTGATCCCGGGACCTTCTGGAGTAGAGAGAGGCTGCCCAATCTCTTGCACCACCTCAGCTTCCTGATCTGCTGCGTCTCTCATTGTCTCTCTTCTGTGTCTCTTTTTGTTGCATCATCTTGCTGCGCCAGCTCTCTGTGGGCCAGCACTCCTGCACAGGCCAGCACTCCGTGTGGGCCAGCACTCCGTGTGGGCCAGTAATCCGCATGGGCCAGCTCTCCGCTCAGGCCAGCTCTCTGCTTGGGCCAGCTTGCTTTTCACCAGGAGGCCCCGGGAATCAAACCCTGGACCTCCTCTCCTATATGGTAGACGGGAGCCCAATCACTTGAGCCACATCCGCTTCCCTGATGGTCAGTTTTAAAATAAAATTCCTCTGATATGCAGTCCTCAACTCCTTTGTTATCACCGTGCATCAGGCCCCATAGTGGGGTAGCTGACTGTTGTGGCGATTCCACAATGGTGGTTCTGGTCTTTGGCCGTCTTTATGTAGCCCTTCATGAAATGCAATCACATTTTTAAAAAATTTTGTTTTTAATTTTTACCTTTTGAATTAGCGTTTTTCTGCTTGATTTAGCAAATCTCTCTTAGTAGCTGAGTTTTCCCCTCTTAATAATGAGCTCTTTAAACTGTGCTTAAAATATGTGTAGCTAACTTTTTTAATATTTTATTTTCTAAGTATGAAACTTGCCAGATTATTAGAATGAATTTGGTGATTGAATAATAAATAATAGTTTAAAACATGAAGAGCTTGAGAAGGTGTCTTGGAGTAGTATGCAATACTTAAAAAATCCTGCAAACTGAGTATCTAAAATTAGGTTCAAATGTAGAAACTATAAATTAATATTTTGGGATGAGATAGGGTGTTGAGATTTGTATGTTTATTTAAAAAAACTAATATGCAAACTCTTTATGAGCCTTCTGTATATATCTTTTTTTCCTGCTTTAAGAATATAAATATTGTGTCATGTGGTTTAATACATAAAATTACTGTATTTGGTCTTTGACTTGTGATTGTTTTATTCTTTTATTGTGAAATCTACTTTCTCTGTAAACTGCTCTGAGATAAAGTAGATGATGAAATAGGGAGAATGTTTTAAGGTCCCTTGGTTCAACTGTGGCTTCTGAACTGGATTATAAGGAGCAGAGATAGGTAGAAAGCTCTGTTCTGGGAGAAAGGAATTTAGAGGACAATTCTACAGAGCTTTTTCACTTGCTAGTGGTCTTTTGGCACTAGGATATGTCACTATTCACACAAGACATTGGCAGCCTATGGGAGATAATTCTAGATAGTGAAGCAAAATTCAGCTGATGACTCTTTTCTTTGACTCTACTTAAATCTTTTTTTTCTTTCATTTGGTGTTGCCATCTTCCATTGTTATCCTGACACCCACTCCTGACATCTCTACCATCCTTTCTCTCCAGTGGCTATAAGTTAATCTTTACGCCTTGTAATGAAGACGTTAACTACTAGTCTTAAGCTGTGAGGGAGCCTAAGTATCCTGCAAATTGGGGAGTCTTTCATTCCCTGGAGATCCTTTTCCAATGTCCTTCTGACCACGAATCTCGTCTTCCTTGTTAGATTGCCTAGGAGCCTCAGTATTTGAACCAGCGGCATTTAGTTAACATTGTGAGTTAAAGGTGAATAATCCATGCTTTCATATTTTCTTTGTTTTTGGCCGCCCCCATCTGCTATCCCTACTTCTAAACTGTCTATTTCCTTGTAACCAATTTTCACTGTTTCTTTGGTTTCCACCAGCTCTGCTATTCCATTCCTCAAAAATTGGAGGGGACTTAGGAGGACGTTTCAGGTATTCCTGGTACTCTTTATCATCCTTTGAAAATCTACTGGCAAACATCTCTTCAAAATTTGGAATAGCTTCAGAAGTGTCAGTCATTCTGAAATCCTCAGGGATTTGAGGCAGTTGTCTTGTTTAATATTCAGATTGATAAAATCAACTAGAGGCTGTGTCTACCCATCTTGGGCCAGACACTGCCGGTGAGACTCTTAGAAGCTGCCTCTGACCCACAACTGAGTCATTTGAACTCCAGGCAAGTGCAGCGCTCCAAGATTGTTGGAGCCGCTTCTAGAGCTTTTTTTTTTTTTAGTTTTTAGAAAATGTGTTTTTTTCAATTCAAATATAATGCATCCTTTTTTTTTAATATACTTAAAAAAAATTTTTTTACTTTATTTTGTACATTTAATAATTGAAAATATAAACAATTAAAAACTAAAAAGTAAACACGGATGAATAAATATACACATTTCTCGATTAAATGTAATGGATACATATAAATTTCTTTTTGAATCAAACAATATGTTACACAATATATTTGGTTCATAGTAACGCATTCATACAGTATTTAAAGGAGGTACCAGGGATTGAACCCAGGACCTCGTACATGGGAAGCAGGCACTCAACCACTGAGCTACATCTGCTCCCCTACATTCTTTTTTAAAGCAATTTTATTGAGATCTATTCACATACCATACAATCTACCTAAAGTGTACATTCATTGACTTTTGGTATAATCAGAGAGTTGTGCATTCATCATGGCAATCAAGATTTAGCAGACATGGATTTGTCTATTGCCTTTAGTAACTGCTCTTATGGTTGAGATATATATGAGATATGGTTAAGTAATGAAAATGCTTATTCCTCAAAAAAGAAAATTCCTTTACCCCTTAACAGTCTCCTCTTAATCCCTCTGTCCTTTCCCTGCTATATATATGCACTAATCTAATTCATCTCTATAAATTTATTTATATTTACAATTGATATATAGTCAAGCAATATGGTGTACTTTGTGTCTGGTTTCTTTCACTTAGCATAATTCTCTTTATTTTTAAACAATCAATGAAAAATCTTAATATAACTATTCCCTACAGCCCATAATTTGCCTTAGGTATACTTTTGTACAAATATCGCCTTATTATTAACATCTTGTAATATTAATGTACATTTGTTCTGATTCATGGAAGAACATTCTTATATTTGTACTGTTAACCACACTCATTGTCCACAACAGGGTTCATTATGCTAAAGTTTATAAATATCTATTGTACAGATACAGAATAATAGAGATTTCTTCACTGGTGCTAGGGCTCTTTAAAAATATATATATATTTTTCAAAGATTTATTTTTTATCCCTCCCCACCCTCGTTTGTGCTTGTTGTCTATTCTTTGTGTTTGTTTGTTGTGTGCTCATCATCTTTTCGGGAGACACGGGGAACTGAATCTGGGACCTCCCATGTGGAAGGGAGGTACCCAATGGCTTGAGTCACCTCTGCTCCCGCTTGTATTTCTTTCATTGGGATTCCTTGTTGTGTCTCTTCATTGCATCATCTTGTTGAGTCAGCTCGCCATGCCAGCCTGTCGTGTCAACTCGCTGTCTTGCTCGTCGTCTTTTTTTTTTTTACCGGGATGTCCCGGGGATCAATCCCAGGTCCCTCCATATGGGAGACGGATGCCCAACCATTTGAACTACATCCGTCTACCGCTCGTCTTCTTTAAGAGGCTCTGGGAACCGAACCTGGGATCTCCCATGTGGTAGGTGGGCACCCAACTGCTTGAGCCATATCCGCTTCCCTAAAAATATTTTTTTTTTGGTGGTACGAATATATACAACACAAAAAGCCCATTTTTAACCACTCTCAAGTGTAGAATTCAGTGATATTGATTACATTCACAATGTTGAACTACCATCACCACCATCCATTACCAAAATGTTTTCACCATTTTAAAGTATGATGTTGTACTTCTTTGTATCAGGGCAATTTTGGCAACTGACCAGGACTTAAGTGGCATGGTCTCCACAGGAAGGTGGTTAGATGGCAGGCAGTCTCTCTAAACAAAAATGTTCATTGCAGTGGTCATCCAGTTAAAAATCTTTTCCCATCTTCTACTTAAATTACAGATGAGGTCACTGAATTGTAGAGGGGAGAAATGACTTCTTTTCAAGGCCCTGGCCATGGCAAATAGGTTTTATTTTCCTTTGTCTACACCAATTAGTTGATAGTGACTGGAGGGAGTGCTCTGTAAGGGGCCCTTTTTTTTTTTTTTTTTTAAATTAGAGAAGTTGTGAACTTACAAAACAATCATGAATAATGTGCAGAATTCCCATATATCACCCCTCCACCAAAACCCTTCATTATTCTGGAACTTTTGTTACAGATCATGAAAGAACATGATCAGACTACTGCCACTAACTAAGGTTCATAGTGTACACTTGGTATATTTTTCCATACACCCCCTATTATTCACACTAAGTTTTAGTATTGTACTTTTGTTATAGTTCATGAGAGAACACTCATATTGGTACTGTTAACCACGGTCCACCTTCCACCACGTTATTCACCCATGCTGTAAGGAGATCTTGAAGCTCTGTCTGGATGGGTGACATGGTTGCTTTATTGTCCTATAGAATGCACCTTCCCAAATAAGGCATTTAAACAAAAGCACAGCTCTTTGCCTCTGGGACACCTGAGCCTGTTTCCTCTCTAGTCTTCCATCTGGTTTGTAGATGACTACATACCAACCATTTCTTTTTTATTAATTTTTTTTCTTTTATTTTTCTTTTTATTCTCCAACCATTTCTTGTGTTGGGCATTTTACTTGGCAAAATGAGAACAACACACACACAAAGATGTATATGTGTATGGATTCTAGACTAGTTCCCAAACCTAGCTGTGTATTAGAATCACCCAGAGGCCCTTAAGAAGTAGATTCCTCTGTCCCACCAAAGGCCAGTTGAATCACAACCTCCTGGTGTTGGGATGACAAAATCTTTAAATGCTTCTTAGTGTTTCTTATGCAGCCAGACTGGTACAACTGTATTTGGAAAATCACTTCACCAAACAGAAGTATACACCCCATACTTGGTGTATAATGGATGCTCAGCAGGTGGCATATTGCTGCTTAAAACCTTCCCTATACTCTATTTCTGTGAATGGCACCTCCATTAGAGAGAACCTAGGAGTTATACTAGATTCCTGCCTCATGCCTCAAACAGTTTCAAATACAGCCTTATTTGAAAGGGTCATATTTATTGCCTGGACATTTACAGTAGTCTTCTAACTGGATTTCTTATATCTACTCTTTTTTTTCTATTTTTTCCTATGCCATAGCCAAATTGATATTTCTAAAGACAGAAATCTGATTATATTTCATCCTTGCCTAAAAATTTTGTTTTCCTGTTGCTTTTAGGATAACTTCCAAGTTGCTTAGCATGGCATAATAGGTCTTTCGTGTTTTGCCCAGTTTACCTTTCTAGTCCTCTTTACTGGCACTCCGTTTCAGCTATACTGAAGTATTTGTAACTTTCTGAACATACAATCTGTTTTTGTTCATGAAGTTCCTCAACATACTTGTGTTATTTTTTTTTTAACAAAACTAATTTTATTGTGGTAAAAGATACACAGCAAATATCATTTAAATATTTTAAGTGTACAATTCTGTGACAATGACAATGTTGTGTAACCTTCACTATTTTCAGAGCATTTTCATCATTCCAAACAAACTCATACCCATTATGCAATAAATTGCCATTTTCCCTTGCCTTAGCCCCTCATAACCACTCTTCTGCTTTCTGTCTCTGAATTTACGTATTCTAATTATTTCTCATAAGTGAGAGCATACAATATCTGTCCTTTTGTGTCTGGTTTATTTCACTCAACATGATGTTTTCAGGGTTCATCCATGTTTTAGAATGCATCAGGACTTCATTCCTTTATATATTCTTTATATATTCTATTTATTTATTTATTTTTTTATTGTGGGTAAAAATCAAAATTTTCACAATACATACAAATATTTGTAAAATGATATATAAATACATATGCATATATGTGCATTTGTTTACATAAATGTTATTTATTCTAGTTATTAAACTCAGATATATCATATATCAGATACATGGTTTCTAAATATTTTCTCCCATTCTATAGGTTGTCTTTTCACTTTCTTGATAATATCCTTTGACAGTTGTACTGTTTTTATTCATGGAGCCTCCACTGCTTGGAGTCCCTTTACCTCTACACCCACCTGGCTACCTCCTCATCTTTCAAGTTTCATCAACTTGAAGGTACATGCAAGTACGTGCATCTCTGGGGAGCTTTGTTCTTTACTCATTCTTTTCTACAAGATTGGGTGCTTTCCTTTGGTGCTGCCATTATATTTGGAATACACTTTTTTTTTTTTTAAAGATTTATTTATTTTATTTATATATCCCCCCCTTGCTGCTTGTGCTGCTGTGTCCATTCGCTGCGTGTCTTCTCTGTGTCTGCTTATCTCCCCCTTGCTGTGAGGTCTTGCCGCATCAGCCCACGGTGCGGCGCGAGCCGGCCTGCCCTCACAAGGAGGCGCAGGGAAGTGAACCTGGGGTCTCTCATATGGTAAACGGGTGCTCTATCCATTGCGCCACACCCGCTTCCTGCCGTGAGGTTGCTGCATCAGCCCGCCGCACCGCTCAGGCCGGCGTGCCCTCACAAGGAGGCCTCGGGACGCGAACCCGGGCCTCCCATATGGTAAACGGGGGCTCTATCCACTGAGCCACACCCGCTTCCCTTGGTATACACTTCATTGAAGCTTTAACTCCCTGTATTGTGGTCAAATGTTTATTTTTTCCTTCACCATTGGGTGCTGAGAAGCTGTTTCAATAAATAGATTATTGGGCCTAAGTCCAGACCCCTTGAATCAAAATCCCTAGTGATGAGACACAGTTCATGGAATTTTTAAAAAGTGCTCTAGTGATACTCATGTGCACTTTAAGAACCACTGTAATGGTTTTCCTTGATTAATATTTCAGCTTCTTACTGTATATTTTTAATACCTGGCAAATAGTATGTACCGTAGAAATGATGAATGAATAAATTATGTCATCAGGGCATATTGAAGAGACTTATTGAGTGAAGTGTTTCATTTTGGCATGTTAATATCATTTTGCAATGTGTAACAACGTAGCATCTTGAATACTGAAAGGCTTTTGGGTTTGAAGATAAGGAGCTGAGCATTTATTGAAGGGCTTTATAATAGAAGGTAGTTTTTAATGGTTTTCCTATCAGCTCTGGTTTTATGTTTACTTTGTTTGCCTATTTTTTCAAACTTGGAGATTTCCTAAAACTATATCAGAGATAGACAAATATAAGGGATTGTGGGATAAAGTTCACTTTCCTTAGCAAAACACTGAAACTGTTTATATTCCTAGTCAAATCACTTACTGGGAAACTGTACCATATTGTTTGAACCTAATACATTTTCAAGGTTCATTTCTGTTCTCAGAAGTGATTATTCTCTACTAGGATAGCTCAAGAAAATAGTATCCCTATGAAGATAGAATGAAAATTATAATTTTCTCTTATTGTTAATGTTAACTTTTGTTCAGACTAATCACTAATGTCTATTTTGAATTTTTTATTTTTTATTTTTTGGGATAAGAGATGCTGTTTGGGTTTAAGGTTTCTGCCAGGACGTAGTATAAAGTACAAACAGTGTGAACATTAAAATAGATAATTTTGGTTCTATACTGTGGTTATGGATTTTGTTCTAAAGTGGAATTTTAAACACAACTTTTTTGAGATATAACTCACAAATCATACATTTGCCCTTTAAAGTATATAATTTAATGAATTTTAGTATTTTTAGAGTTGTGCAACCCTCACCAGAATCAATTTTAGAATATATATTTTTTATCACTTTACTCATTAGCAGTCATTCCCCATTTCCCCTCTACCCCACAGCCCTAGGAAGCCCGTAATCTACTTGCTGTCTAAAATTAATAGTGTGTGATTGTTATAAAAATTTTCACAAACCTGCTCAATGTTAACGACTTTTGAAAGTTTGGTTCATTTCATTTTAGGTTTTCTCTATGCGTATAAAAACAGACTTTTTTTCTTTTTTACTGGATACATATAAATTTTTTTGTGTGTGTGAATCATACAGTATGTTACACAATATATTTGGTTCATAGTGATGGAATCATACAGTGTATGTCCTTTTGCAGACACATATTCTTGAATGTGAATGTGTGTATGTCTGTCTATACCTATCTATCAATCATATGTATGAATGTGGTATGTGTACTGTGTGGCAGTCTTTTCCTCCTTAATACATGTGGCCTTGCTTCCAGGTGAATAAATACCTTTGGATCCTTTTTAAGGGCCATAGTGCATAGAAGTACTGATTTATCTTGGATTTGATAAATTTAACTGATTTATCTTGGATTGGTGGACCTCCAGTGTGTTTTCAGTTTTTGACATTCTAAACAATGTGGTAGTAAACAATTTTATAGTTATATCTTTGTATTCCAGAGTCACTTTTTTAAAGGATAAATTCATAAAAATGATATTACTGGATTACACAGTGAACATTTAAAATGTTGATACCTGTTTCCAGATTGTTTTCTAGATAGGTTGTACTGGGGAGACGGATGTGGCTCAAACGGTTGGGCATCTGCCTCCCATATGGAGGGACCTGGGTTCGATTCTTGGTACCTCCTGGTAAAAAAAAAATATATATATAAAATAAAAAAATTCAGTTCTAGATAGGTTGTACCAATATGAGTTTCTGCCATCACTGTATGAGTGTACTTTGTCCATGTGCTTGCTTAGCAAACTCTGGACATTTTACTTTAAAAAAACTTAACTTTGAAATAATTTCTGACTTGGAGAAAAGTTGTAAAGTAGTACAAACAAAATCAGAGAATTCCAATATCTCCCCTACTCAGATACCCAGATTTACTAACTTTTAACGATTTACCATATTTCTTTTATCATTCTATCTATGTGTGTATCTGTTTTCTAAACATTTGAGGATATGTTGCATACATCATGCTCCTTTTTTTTTCTAAACAACTTATTGAATTATTCATACATGAACATACATAAACTATAAGTGTTCAGTAAACATTGTCATTTTACAAAACAAACATACATAACATCATACAGGGCTCCCACATGTCACCTCCCCCACAAACACCCTGCATTGTGAAACATTTGTTAAATCATGAAAGAGCATCGTCAAAGTATTACTACTAACTGTAGTCTGTATCTTCCTCCCCTATACATTTTTTTAAGGATTTATTTATTTATTTACTTTTATCTACTCCCCCCCCTCCCATTTTTGCTGTGTCTGTGTCCATTCACTGGGCAACTCTCTGTGTCCATTTCCTGCCCTCTCATCTCATTCTTCTCCTGTCTTCACTGGGATTTGATCCTCCTGTTACATCATCATCTTTCTGCGTGGCTTGCGGAGCCTGGTGGCGCACCGCTGGCCCACGCGCCTTCTTTATTTTTCTTTTTTTTAATTTTTACCGGGAGGTCCCGGGGATCGAACCCAGGTTCCTCCAAATGGGAGACGGACGCCCAACCACCTGAGCCACATCTGTCCCCCTGCTATATCTCTTAAGGTTGACCAAAGATACCCAAAGTTAGTCTTTTCCCATACAGGATGGTCATATAATAAATCAGGCTTAGTTTATCACCAGCACTCTGAAAACCAGACCTAGGGAGAAAAACTAGGTCTGGGGACACATGCAAGGTTTCTAATATAGCGAATGTTTAGCCTACCCTGATTATCACAAAATCAGGACAGCGAGAATATTTGCATCATCATGCTCCTTTAAAGCTTAATACTTCCATATGTATTTCAAAAGAATAAGGATATTCACTTATTTAACCATATTAAGTAGTTAACTAAATTTGTAAGACTACTTATAGGGAAGCGGGTGTGGCTCAATCGATGGAGCTCCCGTTTACCATATGGGAGGCCCCGAGTTCGCTTCCCGGGGCCTCCTTGTGAGGGCAGGCCGGCCCGCGCGGTGCGGTGGGCTGATGCAGCAGGACCTCACAGCAAGGGGGAGATAAGCAGACACAGAAAAAACACACAGCAGATGGACACGGCGAGCACAAGCAGCAAGGGGGGGATAAATAGATAAATAAATAAATCTTTAAAAAAAAAAAAAGACTACTTATATGGCTTTTAACCTTGTGTGTTTTGCAGTGCACAGGATTTTAAAATACATTTAGTTAGCTTTTGGTTTCTTTCACTTTGTGATCTTGGGCCATTCCTCACTCAAACTCCTGTGTTTCTTGTAATAATTTTTATGGTTCTATTTTTATATTTTCATCTTTAATCCATCTGGAATTTTATATCTGTGTATTGTACTGGTAGGAAGAAAAGATGTAACTTTATTTTTCTCAAAATGGTAACCAGCGATCCTAGTACTATAGATCTTCCTTAAAATAAATTGTCTCTTGTATACAAAGATGTGTTTTTTGACTTACTTTTATTGCTATGTCATCTATTCTTACCCTAGTGATAGATCTTTTTTTTTCCTTTTTTTAAAAAATTTTATTTTTACAAAGAAACAATCCCCACCCCTGTAACATCTAATCATCTTTCTATCTCTGTGGATTGGCTATTTCTGGATATCTCTAATAAGTGACATCATATAATTTTTGTTCTTATATTCCTTACTATTTCCTGAGTAAAATGTTTTAAGGTTCTAAGTTGCAGTATATCTTATAACTTCATTCTTTCTTGTGGCTGAATAATATTCCATTGCGTGTGTGTACCACAGTTTGTTTATCCATTCATTTCTTTATGGATTCTTGGGTTGTTTTGGTTGTTGTGAACCTGGTGTACAAGTATTTGTTTGAGACCTTATTTAATAGTAGCCATTCTGGTGAGATGAAATAGTATCTCATTGTAATTTTAATTGCATTTCCTTAATGGTCAGTGATGTTGAGCATCTTTTTTTTTTTTTAAATCAATGTTATTGATGCATATTAATAAAGCATAAAATTCATCCAAGGTATACAACCAATGGTATTTGCTATAATCACATTGTTGTGTATTCGTCACTTCATTATTAGAGCATTTTCATTATTTCAGCAATAAACAAAGCAGACAAACAAGAAAATTCCTCACCTCTCAGTCTCTCTATGCTTCTCCCACTGTACATAGCTTCTGTTTCTGCTATTCTATCCAAAAGTGTATTATCAATGGCTTTTTTTTTTTCTTCCAAAGATCCACTCATTTTTTATTTATTTATCCCCCCCTTGCTGCTCGTGCTGCTGTGTCCACTCGCTGCGCGTCCTCTCCGTGTCCGCTCATCTCCCCCTTGCTGTGAGGTCCTGCCGCACCAGCCCGTCGGGAAGCAAACCCGGGGCCTCTCATATGGTAAACGGGCGCTCTATCCATTGCGCCACACCCGCTTCCTGCCGTGAGGTTGCTGCATCAGCCCACCGCACCGCTCAGGCTGGCGTGCCCTCGCAAGGAGGCCTCGGGACGTGAACCCAGGCCTCCCATATGGCAAACGGGGGCTCTATCCACTGAGCCACACCCGCTTCCCTATCAATGGCTTTTAGTATAATCACAATGTTGTACATTCACCATCTTAAAAATTTTAGAACAATTTCATTACTTCAAAAAGAAAGACTGCAAACCCCTAAGTATTCCTTCCTTAGACCTATATAACAACTAATCTCCTTTCATCTTTATGAATTGATTTATATTTACATTTTATATAAATGGAATCATACAATTATGTAGTAAGTACTCTGTATCTGGTCTCCTTTGCTTAGTATAATGTGCTTTTTTTTTTTGTCCGATATTAACATTGTGTAGTATTAACTTACTATTTGTTTAGCTTCAAGGAAAAATGGTCTTATATATGCAATTCTACCCATATTCATATTTCACATAATATATTTAGTTTATAATAGGGCAGTTATACAGTATTTTTCCTCTTGTGTCTGGCTTCACTCAACATAATGTCCTCCAGGTTCACCCATGTTGTCATATGTTTCACGACTTCATGTCTTCTTATCGCTGCGTAGTATTCCACCGTGTGTATACTTCACAATTTGCCCATTCATCAGTTGATGGACACCTGGGTTGTTTCCAACTTTTGGCTATCGTGAATGTTGCTGTGAACATCAGTATGCAGACATCTATTCGTGTCACTGTTGAGCATCTTTTCACGTGCTTTTTGGCCATTTGTTTATCAGATATGTGGTTTCCAAATATTTTCTTCCATTCTCTAGGTGGTCTTCTTTCATAATGAAGTCCTTTGATGCATAGAAGTTTTAAATTTCCATTTATGTATTTTTTCTTTTGTTGCTCATGCTTTTGGTGTAAAGTCAAAGTCACCATTGCCTAACACAAGGTCTTGAAGATGCTTTTCTATATTTTCTTCTAGGGATTTTATAATTTTGATTCTTATATTTAGGTTTTTGATCCATTTTGAATTGATTTTTGTAGATGGTGTTGAGGTAGGGGTCTACCTTCATTCTTTTGCATATAGACATTCAGTTTTCCCTTCACTATCCATTGAAGAGACTATTATAATTTCCCAATTGAGTAGACTTGGCACCCTTGTCAAAAATCATTTTGGCCATAGAAATGAGGGTTGATTTCTGAACTCTCCTTGATACTTCTCCCAGTATTTATGAATTATGTTCTCTCAGAATCATAATGTCCAGAATGAGTTATTTGATGCACTCAGTAGTTACCCTCTTAATTATGTTGTCATGATTTATCTGTATAGACTTACTGTTGAGAATTCCTTATTCCTTTACATACTACAAACAATAGAATGTTGAAACAAAGGGGTAGGGGTTGGTGTCAAGGCTGTTGAATATAGGAAGACATTTTCTAGGTCTCCTGGCTGAAGACCTGTTGAATAGAGGAAGCTCCTATTTCCTATGCCAACTGGTTGTATCCTAACAGTAATAATGGACTCTTCATCTTGGGAAATTTTCTCTGAGAAATTTTAGATTATTAATATAGTTTAATTTTGTTGCTGCACCACAGTTTATTTCTTTTGTATCTAAAAATATACCAACCATCTTTGCAGATAGGTAGAAACAAACAAAACAAGGAGAAACACTGAGTGTAGAATCACTTCCCCAATTGGGGTACTTTTTTTTTTTTCTTTTCTCATTATAAATGAAGTAAAGACTTTCCATGGTCTAATTTCATTCTGTGTATTCTCACAATTAGAAATAGTGATTCTTAACCAAACGATAGGATCTAATAGAAGGGGCAGAGTTTAATAATCTTTTAGGCACTGTTATGTATTAATTTGTGTGGTTAGTTTAATTCTTTACAGGATTCCACATGACTGCTTTGCAAACAGTAAACCTTAATTTGCTCCTTTTTGAGAATAGTTACTACCTTTAGTTTTACCCTTTGGTTTGTATTGTGAGGCCATGCAGTAGGGCCCTTTTGGGGCTGAAAGGGACTTTAAGTATTGGAAATTTATTAGGTTTTAAATTTGGAGACTACAGATACCATGGAACAATATTTGAAATTGGATTTAAAAATAAAATAAAATGTTTTTTCCCCCCTCCCATTGAAAATAATGGCTTTTAAGTATTTTTGAATTCTTTTTTGTTAAAGCAGTTTTATTGAGATATATTTACATATCATACAAAAGTGTATAATCAATGGCTTTTAGTATAATCACAGTGTTGTGCATTTTAGTATAATCACAGTGTTGTGCATTCATCACTACAAAAATTTTTAGAATTCTAAAAGCAATAATGCTCATAGAAAACATTTTGGAAAGTATAGAAATTTACAAAAAATAAAATCACCCAAGAAATAACCCGGAAACAAATAAGCTAGCCACTACTTGTAATTTAAACTTCTGTAGGGATCTATTTACATTTTGGAATGAGACTATCTAGTGTTTTTTTTTTCCTAAGCTTTAAAAAGTGTTAAATAATTGATAACATATTTATAGATGGGAAAGTCTTCTCTTTGTTCTAACAGGGATAAGTACCTTTTCAGCTGCTTTTTTTTTAATCTGATGGGCAATGTGTTTTTTTTTTTTTTTTTTACTGATTATATCATTGTTTTGGCTAATCATTGGAGGGGTTAGAGCTAAATTTATGGCTCATTTCCAGCAATTGTATAGGACATAATTGCATACATTTTATACACAAGGTTCTTCTCCTTATTTTCTGTTTGTTTTAATTTTCTCATTAGTTGATGTTATTTGATTTTGTAAGTCATTCTAAATCCTTTGTGGAACAAGTTGAGATAAAAATGAAAAACATTTCTGGGAGTACGCTTTTCTATCTTTTTGGTCTATTATATAGAAATGTTTTCTTATGATGTAGAAAATTTCTACAACTTAAGGATATATAATATTCCATTCCTTTTAATGGTCTCATTTTTAATAATATTTCTTATTGATCATTTAGGTTTCTAAATTTTTGCTGTTGTAAGTGGTGCTATAGTGAATATTTTTTGCTTGTGAATATAGATTGATTTGTTCTTTTCACTTACATTCTTAGAATAGGTAAAATATCCCTTCTATAATGCTATAACCACCCATTGTGTACTTATTTGTCTCCCATTTTCATTAAGATATAATTTATAGAGTAAAATTCACCAGTTTAAACATAGCATTTTGCAGGTTTCTACAAATGCACATAGTCTTGTAATCACCACAACACTCAGTTCCATTACCCCAAAATTCCCTGGTGTCACTTTGTAGTCAACTCTTACCCCTAGCCCCCAGCCACTGGTAACCATTAATCTGTTTCCTCTCCTTGTAGTTTTGCCCTTTTCCAAATGTCATATAAATCGAATCATATACTATGTTTCTTTAACTCAGTATAATTTCACTTTAGATTCTATTTTGTGTCTATCATTAGATTGGTCCTTCTTATTGCTGATTAGGATTCCATTATGTGGTTGTGCAACAGTTTGTTTATCCATTTTGTGTGTTTAATTTTCATTCTCTTGGTTGGCTGGGGTGCTCGGTACAGTAATTATTTGAAAGAGAGCATGTGGGTAGCATATTATATTACTTCATTTATATCTTGTTTTTCTGTAGCTTTTATGAATGAAAGACTTTGGGACAGGACATAAAATCTTTGGGCCATAAACTGTAGATTCTTATTTTACTGCTTTTGACATGTAGTGTCTTATTTCAGTGCCTTTGACATGTGTGTTGTGTTTTATTTCCCCTGGCTGGGATATTATGGAATTCTCCAGTCTTCTAGGAAAGTTTGGTCAGGATGTGATTTTTATTTACTATAAGGGCATTTTGATCTGCATGCTTGAATCTCCTTTGGATCTTTGTTTGATTATTTATTTTAGTTTTTTTTTTTCCGTTCAGGAACTATCATTTTTAAGTTGTAACTTAATAGAATTCATCCTTTTTTTTTTTGTTGTTGAGATTTTCTTGCCTGCCATTTTTTCCTTTTTTATTTTTTTAAATTAGAGAAGTTGTAGCTTTACAGAAAAATCATGCAGAATATAGAGTTCCCATATACCCCCTGTATTAGTCACTCAAAGGGGTGCTGATGCAAAATACCAGAAATCGGTTGGCTTTTATAAAGGATATTTAAGAAGCTTACAATTCCTAGGCCATAAAGCGTAAGTTACTTCCCTCACCAAAGTCCGTTGCCACATGTTGGAGCAAGGTGGCTGCCAATGTCTGCAAGGGTTCAGCCTTCCTGGGTTCCTCTCTTCCCGGGACTTGCTTCTCTCTGGGCTCAGCGCTTTGCTCTCTCCACAAGGCTAGCTCGTCTCTGCTGTATCTGCATCTCTGTGTGTTTCCTTCCTGGGCTCCAGCTCAAAAATTCCCAGCTCTGTCCTTTGCCATGTCTTTTTTTCTGTGAGTCCCGGCCCACCAAGGTAAAAGTGAAACCTCTGAATCAGATATAATGTAATATGCCCGGAGGGACAGACCAGTTTACAAACATAATCCAATATCTATTTTTGGAATTCATAAACACTATCAAACTGCTATACCCACACATTATTAAACACCTTGCATTAGTGTGATACATTTGTTACAATTGATAAAAGAATATTATACTTGTACTTTTAACTATAGTCCATAGTTTACATTAGGGTTCCCTGTTTGTGTTGTATAGCCTTTTTTTTTTTTTTTTATTCTAGTAATAT
>JAQZBX010052582.1:0-19092 GCA_029593785.1 Cabassous unicinctus
TGCACATGGTCCATCAGTCCCTTCTATTCAAACCTATATGTGGTACTGGAGTTTTTAGGTTACTTCCAGAGACTGGAGCCTTTGGCCTGCCCATGTGCCAGCTGCACCTGGAATCTACGTGGAGCTGCAACTCCTACTCTACAGCTCAATGGATTCACCCAAGTCACCTGGTGAGGAGATGATGATGGACAACAGCCATCCCAGGGAATGGAGAGAGTCTGCAGCTGCAGGCCCGATAATACCATCCATCATATCCATGGGATATAAAACCCCTCTCACTTGGAGGTGGAGTGGACATCACCATGCCAGACCCCTCAGGATTGGGGGAAGAGCTATGGGCTAGAGGGGACTTACTGGTATTCTGTTGTGGATATATTGTGATTCAACAATGGAAAAGATTACAACAGTGAGGTGGAGCCAGCGGCCACTGGATGCTTTCGGGGCAGGGAAGGGAAAAGCAGTTGTAAAAGAGGGGCTTTTTCAGGACTTGGGAATTATCCTGAGTGACATTACAATGACAGATATAGGCCATTTTACATCAGCATATAACATGCAGAATGTGTGGGAGAGAGTGTAGTCTACAATGTGAACTATGGTCCATGCTTAGTGGCAAAACAACAGGATGTGTATATCCATTGCAGGTGATGTGCTACTCTAATGAAAGATATTTATGTGGGATGTTATGGGAGGTGTGGGAAGTGGGGAACATGGGCATCCCTGTAATTTTTGTGTAACATTTATATAATCTAAACATCTTTTAAAATATAAAAAAATAAATTAATTTTAAAAAAAAGAAGATGAATTCCTAAGATATTTTTATAAAAATGTATCTCTTTAAATCCAGAGACATCATCATACAATTTTTAAAAGGCAAATAATTCAAATAGAAATATTTTTTCTTTACATTTTAAGGTAAAACATGCTTTTTTGGGAAAAAAACTTGTTTAGAATATGAAATAAGCTAAATGGACAATTTCTATAAAAGTGTTTTAAAAATATTTAAATCTTAATTAAGATGGCAATTTCAGAAACTCTAAATAACACCAAATTTGAAAGCATCTATCTTTGAAACCGGGAGTGGGTGGGGAGAGAATGGAGCTAAATGTCATTGTAATAAATCTAGGCTTTGCCCCTCATGGCTTTTGCTAGGATCGCAATACTAATTGAAAACAAGGGTATTTCAGACTAAGATGACTCTTTTGTCTGGTGCTCATTCTTCTCTTAATAGTGCTGCTAAAAGTGAGGGACAGAGTTGGGTACTTTTCTCATCTTTATAGAAATTTGGCAGTATTCTGAGAAGTGCATATTTTTTCTCCTGTGCTCTATTCTGATTCCTCAGTGTTAATAATCTTGTCTGAGAGAAGAGGGAATACTATGCAGGTGATCTGTCTGGTATCCTCCATTATTTCCAAGGCAAACTGCTACAGTTAGTTTACCAGAATGTAAATATTGACATATTTTCAGGTTAGCCCAAATGACTCCCAGCAAGTCCTGTATTTGAAGGGAGGGTGTTCCCAGTGCAGCCAGCACTCTCAGCCAGAGGGGCAGCTCCCAGGAGTCTCTAAGAATCATACCTACAGGTCCACTGTGTATTCAGTGACTTTCAGAAGGAGAGAAATATGGCTTTGGGGATCCCCAGTATGGAGCCTCCTGTTCAAAGCCTATTTATAATATGCAGTGAGATTTTAACACCCTATTTTTGAAAACTGAAATATCACTTATTCTTACCATAATATCAACAACAAAAGTACTTACAAGTTTAATGATATTATCTATAGCAAATGCTTTAAAGGTAAGATTGCATATAATTTTAAAATTAGACCTATGAAGTAAAAGCAACTAATGATTTTAAATAGTGATCTAAATCCCAGCAAGGTGATCTGAAATAATAAAGTATGGCTTTGGAACAGTGAACCTGCATCACTTGAATCCCATTAGAGAGAACCAGAAAAACAAGAAAACCTGCTAGACATTGATAGGGTTAGCAATTGTATCTTGAAAAATATTAAACATTAACTTGTTCATTTTCCTGCTGTCTGCTTCTCTGGGCTGCTGATCTGAGCAAGGATCAGGTAACTGTTAGTAGGTGGTAAGAAAAATGGAGGCAGAAAAAATAAATGCATCAACAAAATCTGATTATCTCCACCAAAGGTATAATAGGAGGATATCTGCTTGCACATCACCTAAAAATGAACAAGGACTATAAGGACAGAAAGACACAAAATCCAAACATCCCAGAGGTAACGCTTATGCACACCACAGTAGGATCTCATAGAACACCAAAGTGGATATCATTTGACACAGAGGGGCTCCTGAGGGCTCTGGAGACACCCAAGTCCTATATAAGGGGGTATAGTTCCAGAGATTGATGCCTTATCAGTGGGCTCTACTTTGGAACCTGTGCTCCTGAGAGTGACAGAGTTGGACTCAAATAAGTCCTCCCTGCACATGGTCCATCAGTCCCTTCTATTCAAACCTATATGTGGTACTGGAGTTTTTAGGTTACTTCCAGAGACTGGAGCCTTTGGCCTGCCCATGTGCCAGCTGCACCTGGAATCTACGTGGAGCTGCAACTCCTACTCTACAGCTCAATGGATTCACCCAAGTCACCTGGTGAGGAGATGATGATGGACAACAGCCATCCCAGGGAATGGAGAGAGTCTGCAGCTGCAGGCAGGATAATCTCATCCATCTTATCTATGAGATCTAAGCCCCCTCTCACTTGGAGGTGGAGTGGACATCACCATACCAATTGCCTCAGGATTGGGGGAAGAGCTATGGACTAGAGTGGACTTATTGATATTTTGTTATAGACATTGTGATTCAAGCAATGGAAGTAATTACAAAATTAATGTGGAGCCAGTGGCCACTGGATGATTTCGGGGCAGGGAGAGGGAAAACAGTTGTAACACAGGGGCTTTTTTAGGACTTGGGAATTATCCTGAGTGACATTGCAATGACAGATATAGGCCATTTTATATCATCATATAACATGCAGAACTGTGTGAGAGAGTATGGTCTACAATGTAAGCTATGGTCCATGCTTAGTGGAAAAGCCCAGAGATGTGTATATCTATTGCAGGTGATGTGCCACACTAATGAAGGATGTTTATGTGGGAGGTTGTGAGAGGTGTGAGAGATGGAGCATATGGGAATCTCTACAATTTTTGTGTAACATTTATGTAATCTAAGTATCTTTTAGAAAATAAAAATATATATTATAAAAAAAAAATACTGGGGAAACAAAACAATCCTCCTTACGAAAGAATAAAACCCATATCAATGTTGAAGAGAAAAGAAAACAATTACTAGTTAAGCATGATCAGGTTTATATGCATATAAAATAGCCTGCCAGTGATTATTATATCTGGAAAGAATTTCATACAAATTTATGGAATAAAGCAGATGAAAGAAAAATGAAAGCTTCTCCTACCTCCTTAAGATATAAATTATTGCACTTTGTGATTGTTCCCTGTATACTCAGTGCTGGGAATTTAATCTATTCCCCCCAAAAAAGAGATGTTTAAGTTCTAACACCAGGTACTGTGGTTGTGAACCCATTTGTAAATAGGTTATTTGAATATGGTGTTACTTAAGGAGAGGCCAAACTGCATGAGGTTGGGCCTTAATCTAATAAGATTGAAGTTCTTATAAGCAAAAACTGGAAGCCAGAGAAGCCAGAGAAAAAGAAAGATTTCCATGTGATGAATGCAGAGATGCATCTACAAGCTAAGGAATCCCAAGGATTGCTGGCAAGCTAGCACCAGAACACTACAGATCCTGGGAGAAAGCATGGCATGTGGATACACTGAAGTTGAGTTTTTAGCCCTCAAAGTCATGAGACAATAAATTCCCATTGTTTAAATCCACTAGTATGTGTTAATTGTCATAGAAGCCCTGATAAATTAAGATACTCAGTAAGTGACCCCAGAATTAGTTTTAGAAGTATGTCTTCACAGTTCCAAGTGTTAGATGGCCCAAGACATTGTACTGAAAAATCAAAAGTTCAGTATTCCTCTTGGGCTTATTATGTTTACAAGGAGATAATCTAAGGAGGAAGAATGGGAGGCAGCTGCCCATTTCTTCTTTATTAAGCAAAGAAATTTTCATTCTTTTACCCTTACACAACTGAGAAAAACAATTTGAATGATTCTTGTTAAGCACCTTAGTACCCAAGAGAGCTATGTTTGTGTGTTCATACATGTGTTTCACTTTTTAAACAAATAATTTTTACTGATACATATTAATAAAGAATAAATCAATTCAAAATGTACAATAATGGTATTCAGTATAATCACATAGTTGTGCTTTCTTCAATTCACTCAGTTTTAAAGCATTTTCATTATTCCAGTAATGATAATAATAATGCTAAAGAAACCAAACCAAACAAATCTCATCACTTCTCAATCTCTCTATACTTCCCCTGCTGTACATAGATGCTATTCCATTTCCTTCTCTCTAGTTTCTTTGTATTTATATTTTGTAAAAAACAGTCATATATGAAATATCACCCATATTCATATTTTACATGAGGTTTCATTATGTTATAGTCCTAAGTTACATTTTTTGGTTTCCTTCTATTAATGTAAATGAAGTTAGGCTTTCCCTTTAAACCACTGTCATACCCGTATAACATCTCTGGTAGTCATGAACAGCGTGACGTGCTTTCAACATTTCCATTCATTTTCAAAGATTTACAAACAACCTTTTAAACCAATTCTGTACAGATAAACCCTCATCTTTCCATTCTCTACCATAATTCTATTTTCTGATGACCTATATTCTAATTATTAATTCCATGAGTTTACATAATATATTTAGTTCATAATAGCACAATCATACAGTATTTGTCCTTTTGTGTCTGGCTTGCTTCACTCAACATAACATCCTCTAGGTTCACTCATGTCATATGCTTCACGACATCATTTATTCTTGACACTGCATAATATTCCATCCTGTGTATATACCAGAATTTATTTATCCATCCATCAGGTTATGGACACCTGGTTTGTTTCCAACTTTTGGCAATCATGAATAATGCTGCTATGAACATCGGTGTGCAGCTGTCTATTCATAGCACTGTTCTCAGCTTGTCTATGTATATACCTAGCAATGGTATTGTCTGGTCACATGGAAAGTTGGTATTTAACTGCATAAGGAACAGCCATACAGTCATCCACAGTGGCAGTACCATTCTCTATTCCCACCAAAGTGAATAAGCATTCCTATTTCTCCAAATCCTTTCCAACAATTACAGTTTTCTGACTTGATAGTGCCCTGTCTAATAGGTGTGAAATGATATCTCATTGTAGTTTTGATTTTCATTTCCCTAATTGCTAGTGATGTTGAATCTTTTTTCATGTGTTTCTTTGTCATTTCTATTTCTTCTTTGTACAATTGCCTTTTCAAGTCCTTTGTCCACTTGGCAACTGGGTAGTTTGTCTTTTTGTCATTGAATTGTATGATCTCTTTATATATCCTGATTATTAAACTCTTATTGAATATGTGATTACCCAATATTTTCTCCCAATGAGATGGCTGCCTTTCATGCTTTTGACAGAGACCTTTGCATGCAAAAGTGTTTAATTTTGAGGAGGTCTCATTTATCTATTATTTCTTTTGTTGCTGATGCTTTGGCTGTAAGTTTTAAGAATCTACCACCTATCAAAATATCTTGAAGATATTTTCCTACATTATCCTCTAGGAGTTTTATGGTTGTCATTTTTATATTCAGTTCCTTGATCCATTTTGAGTGGTTCTTGGTATTAGGGAGATGTTGGCCTCATAGAATGAGTTTGGTAGTGTTTTTACTTTTAAAATTTTTGGAAGAGCTTGAGAAAGATTGATGTCAGATCATCTTTGAACGATTGGCAGAATTCACTCTGAAGCCATCTGGAACCAGGCTTCTCATCTTTGGGAGGCTTTTGATGACTGTTTCAATCTCTTCAGTTGTGATTGATTTGTTGAGATCTTCTATGTTTTCTAGGGTCAGTGAAGGTGGTTCATGTTTTTCTAGGAAAATGTCCATCTCATCTGCATTGTATAGTTTTTTGTCCTACAGGGTTCATAGAAGCCTCTTGTGATCACTGTTAATTCTGCAAGGTTAGTGGAAATGTCCTCCCTCTCATTTGTGATTTTTTATTTGCTTCTTCTTTCTTTCTTTTCCTTTGTCAGTCTAGCTAAGCATTTGCCAATTTTGTTGATCTTTTCAAAGAACCAATTTTTTATTTTGTTGAGTCTGTATTTTTGCCTCAATTCCATTTAGTTTTGCTCTGAGCTTTATATTTCTTTTCTTTTCTTTGGCTTGGTTTAGGATTAGTTTACTGTTCTTTTTCTAGTTCCTCCAAGTGTGCAATTAGATCTTCAATTTTAGTTCTTTATTCTTTTTTTAATGTAAGCATCAACGGTTATAAATTTCCATCTCAGCACAGCCTTTGCAGTGTCCCATAGGTTTTGATATGTTGTGTTCTCATTTTCATTCATCGCAAGATATATGCTGAATTCTCTTGCAATTTCTTCCTTGACCCACTGATTATTTGAGAGTTTGATCTTTAATCTGCATACATTTATGAATTTTCCATTTTCCATCCATTATCAATTTCCATCTTCATTCTGCTTTAATCAAAGTTTTTTGTTTAATTTCAATCTTTTAAAATTTATTCAGACTTGTCTTGGAACCAAACATATGGTCTATCTTGAAGAAGGACCATGAGGGCTTGAAAAGAAAGTATATGATGCTGTTTTAGGGTGCAATGCTCTATAGATGTCTGCTAGGTCTAGTTCATTTATCATATTATTTAAGTGCTCTGTTTCCAAACAGCTAAAAAAGAAGGCAAAAGGCATATTCCTCCCAGGGAAAAGGAAGGGTGCCACAGAGGTGTGACTGCAGTTTCTATTCGGGAGTTTAACCAGTATAAGCTGGTTTTGAATCTATTTTCTTGGAAGTCAATGGATATTGAAGGATTCGTCACAGTGGAAAGGTTTGCCAAAAAACATCATCTGATAGCCAGTCAGGAATGTGAAGAAAGACAAGCCTATTCTCCCCTGTTTCTTTCCCAGTCACCTTAGAGCCCTTCTATGCCCTATTAGTGGCTCTCTGCCCCTCTTTTGATAACTTAAACAGGGAAAATTTAAAGTTTTAGAAAAAATTGAACCAGAAATTCAAGAAAAGCTGTGAAATAAACCACTAGAAGCCCCAAGGGACCAAGAAGGCTCCCAGAAGAACCCATAAGAACTCAGCTATGAGAACCCCATGTGGAATGAGATCTCATTTGGTGTCAAGGGAAAGCCCCACATACCTTCAAGGGGCCTCACCATTGGGCTCCCTGGGGAACTGATGGGTGGCATAATCAATAGAAAAGTAAACAATTGGGGCCCCTGCACCAAACATTAGCAAGGGAGGAATAATTAACCGCTTGAAAGGTAACCCCACAAGCCAAAACTTTTTCTCTCTGCCTGAAGGAGCCTGCTCCTACATCTTGGGATGCATAATCTGCTATTTTCTCCCATTTCTGTTCTTTTCTTTAATTTCCTCAATAAACTACTGACCTAACTAAACCAGCATGTTCTTAAATTCTTTTACATAGCATAGCCAAGAATTAGAGGAAGCCATCAACTCCTAACTTCCCCTGACTTCATGCCTAGGCATATTGCAAGTCTAAGTGATTTTCATACATGATTGCCTTAAAAGTTGTCATTGGACTATTTCCTGAAAGTATAGTGGATGCACTTTTTGCGTAATGCTTGGGAAATGGCTGTGCACTGGTGGGCTGAGTGAGATCTGTGGGAGTCATGGGCTGTGGAAGCAGCACTGCATTCAGCATTCACTAAATCCAGGTCATAGCTGAAATGTGACCAATGACTTTCATTTGGAGTAATCTTTCTCACAGTGTTTTTTGTTCAATCCCATATATTTGCCAGACACAATCTCTCCTCATTTTCTAGTTTACTTGCAGAGGTCTATACTTCATTGGAATGAGAAAATAAAAACAAAACAATAAATGAAACTAATATAATAGTGTAGAACAAAGATTACAGCTTAATATGAGATAAAGTAGATTTGTCCATTACCTAACTTTGGAGCTCTTCATATATGTCCATAAATTGCCTAATTTAGCATTGAAAAAGCTATTTTATTTTTAGCTTTTCTTTGTCCATTCCACAGTAGGGGAGCATTTGGATTGTTTGTAGTTCATGGTGATTAAAGCTGCTATAAGCAGTCATCTACAGTCTGTCACTTGGGTAGTTAGGAGAAGAATTTCTGCATTGTACGCTAAATATGATGAACTTTAAAGAAATCACCTACTGTTTTCCAAAGTGGCTGCACTATTTGAATTCCCATCAGTAATGGATGAGCGTTCCATTGCTCTCCATACTTTCGAGTCGTTATCAAAACTTGAGCCATTCTAGTAGGTGTATAGTGGTAGCTTGTTCTGGTTTTGATTTTCATTTCCCTCATAAGCAATGATATTCAGCATACTTTGATGTGCTTACTGCTATCCATATATCTTCTTTGATTCAGTATTTGTTCAGATCTTTGGTCCTTTAAATTTCGTTTTGATATTACATTTCAAGAGCTCTTTATATGTTCTGGACACAATCCTTTAACAGGTTTGTTATTTACAAATATTTTCTCCTAGTCTGTGATTTGTCTTTTTAATCTCTTAACAATGTCTTTCAAAGAAGAGAAGTTCTTCATCTTGAGGTCCAATTTGTTGATTTTTCCTTTCATAGATTAGACTTTTGGTGCCATGTATACTGGAGTATAATTCAGCAATGAATTGGAACAAACTACTGATACACAATGATGTGGATGGGCCTCAAGGACACTAAGCTGAGTGAATGAAGCCAGAATCAAAAGACTACACACTGTGCAATTCCATTTATATGACCTTCCGGAAAAGGCAAAATTAAAGGGACAGAGAATAGATAACTTGTCAGCAGCTAGGGGTGTATTAGGTGTTGACTACAAAGGGGGAGGGTTTTTTCAATAATGCAACTCTCCTGTAGCTTGGCTGTGGTGCTGGTTACACAACTATGTATTTGTTAAAACTTGAAGAAATGTTCACTAAAATGGGTGGATTTTACCATATGCAGATGATGCCTTAACTTTTAAAAAAGCAAGTTTTTACCTTGTTGACCTCCTATTGTATTTTAGTTTCTTCAGGGAGGAGTTCTAAAAAGCATCCAAGACAGAGTGAAAAGAAGTTAAGAGTTTAAGAAAGGGATCATACAATCTTATCTTACAGCTTATAATACAGACCAGAAGCATTTTTCAAGAGCAGGATAGAATCATGTGCTCCATGATGACTGGGATGGTGGGACATGGAGTGCTCATTGCTGTTTCCTAAATCCCTTTCCTCTACCTCATGGGCACAGTGTCAGATGGTCATTTTCAGTCTCCCTTGCAATGACAATATCCTGCAGACATTATGTATGTGATTTCCAAGACTGGCTCATCAAAACCTCTTGCTATTCTCCACTCTTTCCCTTCTCCCCAAATCTGGCTGGATGCAGAAGGTCCAGCAAGAGCTATCAAGGCCCTAGGGGATGGTAGAGCCAGAAGGTGGGAGGAACTCATCAAGGGGATGGTGGCAGGAGTAAGAAATGCACTTTTATTTTGTTTCACCAAATGAGATTTATGAGACTTGTTTGTTAAGGTACTTTGTAGTACTTATCCTAATCCAAATAGTGTAATTGTATTTATTTTTTTGCTTGGGCATATTAAAATTTTGGGATTCTTGGTAAGAAGAATAATGAGATGATAAACCCATGAGGATGGAGAGTTCTTCAGAAATTTTTGTATGGAATGTTTTTGGTTGGAATTTTTTGAGAGTGTCTTTTGACCTATGACTTTTAGGAACACATTTGCACTTTTATTTGGGCTGCATTGTTACAAGTTGCCTGATTCATTTATTCATTAATGGAGAGCTATGTTAGAAACATTGCATTATGATGGTAGATGTTTTATCTCCTTGTATCTCTATTATTTTTGCATTAAACTGATTGAGCTGATAGTTGTATATAATTTTGGAATGTTTAACTCTTCCATGTTTATAGGACTTTTTATCATTTTGAATTGGCCTTTTTCTATTAATGCTCTTAGTTTGTAAACACATTATTTGATGTTGGTGAAATTATGCATGCTTTCCTTTGTTTGGTATTTCCTTATATAAATTTGGTTTTTTGCTTTCATACTTCATTCTTATTATATTTTAAAGAAATTGCCTCTAAACAAGACATAGCTGGATATAAAAAGCACAATTTGCAATTTTCTTCCTTTTAAAATTGGGACATTTTAAATTTAAAATAATCAGTTACAATAATTTTTGAAATTACTAATATATATGGATTTATCTCTATCATTTCATTTTGTGGTCTCTATATGCTTCACTCTTTGTTTTTTTTCTTTCTTATTTCAATTTGAGTATTTGATTTCATTCTATTTTTTCTTTTGTAAATCATATCTACTTCTATGCTTTCTGTTTCTCCCTAGACATTTTAAGCTGCATATTTCATTTGTAAAAGACTGATACTAATAAATATCTTTTTTTCTCATTTGGTGTAATTCAAGGATCTGGACACAAATAACCCTCATCTTTGCTTATATACTGTGGCAGAGGCTGCTGCTTGTTGATTGAAAATCCATTTTCTATTCTTTTTAGATTCAGTCTTAAGCTACATTTTCAAGCCTTCCCTATAATTAGCTACAATGAGGTGGCCAAGAACTGGTACATTCCATCTTCAGGCCTGGCTCATAAAAAATTCCCATGCTTGTTGTATAGTTTAGCATTATTTTTAAAAATTTTCTAAGATATTATTATTACTAACATTCAATATTTGTTTGCATTTACCTCTGTATTTAACACTTTCTTTGTTCCTCATTTCTTATTTGATCTCAGACCTTTCTCTTAGGATCTTGTTCTTTTTCCTGAAGTTCATCCTTTAGATGTACTTTGAAAGGGTCTGTAAAGTTATAAATGTCAAATGGATCAAGTTTTTTTAATCTGAATATTTTCTCTCTTGAAAAAAATTTTCATTTGTCATTCAAAATAGCATAAAATAGTAAAGTATTTTTAAAAGCCATGCAAGCTGTCTTCACAAAAACCCACAGAATTTTGCTACAAGTAAAGACTAAAAAAAGGAAAGTTTATCATTTTATGGACTGGAAGACTCAATAATCTTCAGATATAAATTCCTTCCAAGTTGATCTATAGATTCAGTGTAATCCCAAAGTAAATTCTGGCAGGATTTTTGGTAGAAATAGGGAAGATAAATAAGCTGAGTCTAAAATTTATGTGGAAATACAAATGACCTAGAATGTTTAAAACAATTTTAAAAAAGAAAAACAAATTTGGAGGACATATATTACCTGAGTTCAAGATTAAGTAGAGAGCTAAATTAATAAAATCACAATCTGGTTTTGGTGAAAGAGTAGATATATAGATCAAAGTTCAGAAATAGACTTGGACCTGTATGGTAAATTGATTTTCAACAAAGCTGTGAAAGCAATTTACTGGGGAAAGGAATGCCATTTCATAATGTTGCTGAAACAAATATATGTCCATATGGAAAAATTAACATCAATCTTTATTTCACCCTAAACACAAAGATTAACTTGAAATGGCGAAGAGACCCAAATATAAAAGTTAAAAGAATAAAACATCTCAAAGAAAACAAATGATAAAATCTTTTTGCACTGTTGTATACGAAGGTGTTCTTAGATATTACACAGAAACCATAAACCATAAAAGAATAACTTGATAAAACTGAATTATTCAAAATTAAAATGTTTTGCTCTTCAAAAGACAAAATTAATGAAATCAAAAGAATTGATTTCAAAAGAATTGAAGAAAATACCAGCAATAAATTTAGATGCCATAAGAATTGTATCCACAATACATATGAAGACATAATTCAAACATAAGAGAAAATGCTCAATTTAAAAATGAACAAAAAGATTTGAACAGATATTTCACTGGTTTGGGGGCTCCAGGAGACCAGAAGTGCACCCTGCAACACCCTTGAAAGAATGGAAGGAGGACACTACCCATCTGCGGAGAAGATTTGTAAGATAAGCACTCCACGCCATGGAGGCCAGTGTCCATCCTCCACTGGGGGCACAAGCTGCCTCAGGAGCCATTCTGCATCTGGAATTGAAGCTCCACTTCCCAAAAATGGGGGAGGAAGAGACAGTTAGGCACCAATTCCAGGTACTGATTAGTAAATTTGGTGGGCTAGATTATAATACTAAGAACAGCTAAAGTTTGAACTTGTGCAAGTCAGAAAGAGACCAGTAGCCACCATCTTAACTCTGTGCCTGACTCAAGGGGAAGTGGGGTTGTCAGAAAATCACAGTGCTGGTAGGGAACAGCCTCTTTTCATGTAGATCAGATTGCTACTCTAGCCTAAGCCCCAGGTCCACATTGGGCAGGGAGAAAGCTGGGGGAAACTGCACCAGCCTCTGCAAGAAATTACAGGCCATGCTGCAGAGGCCGTTGATCATCCCACTTTGGCAGTGCAAGCCACCCCAGGAGCTATTTTGTGGCAGGAATTGGAAGCTCCATTTCACAAAAACAGGGGAGGAAGAGACGGCTGGCCACTGATTTCAGATACTGATTAGTAAATTCAGCTGGTTAAAGTATAACCCTAAGAACAGTTAAAATTTGAGCCTGTCCAAGTCAGAAGGAGGCTGGTAGCTGCAATTTTGACTCCACCCCCAGCATGAGGGGAAGCCAGGCTGACTGAAAATGATACTAATGGCAGAGACTGGTTTCTTTCACCCAGATTATCCTACAGCCCTAGCCTAGGGTTCACTCCCACCTCTAGCAGGGAGGAAGATGGCAGGCCCTGCACCAGCCTATCCAGCTAACTGCATGTACATTTGACTGGCACAGACTTAATAATCAGAAGTCTACTGGGGCAACTGTGGTCATCTTGGACCTGTACTGCATAGATTGCTGCCCATACCTGCAGCTCCATCATCATCCCAGGTAGGGGAGGAAGGGGCATGAATCTTCAACAGTCTCTCTGGGCAACTAGAGTCTAGAGATGCATGAGTTGGATTATTCCACACAGCTGTAGCTCTGTCTCTATCCCTGGCAAAGGAGAAAGTTGAGAAAAGCTTCATTGGTCCTTGGGGCAATGAGGGCAGCTGGAGCCTCCACAACTTATAACAACTACATCCTTGGCTCCTACTACACAATCAGCAAGGGAGAAAGGGCAGGACACCCTAAACTAAAGAGAAAAACTGCACCCAGAATAAATACTCTTGTAAGCCAGATGCCAAGACACCAACAAAAATTACAGTCCACACCAAGAAACAGGAAGATATGGCCCATTTAAAGGAAGAAGATAAGCCTCCAGATGACATAAAGAAGTTGAGACAACTAATCATAGATGTTCAAACAAATCTCCTTAATAAATTCAATGAGATGATTAAAGAAAGTAATGATATTAAGAAGATATTGGATGAGCACAAAGAAGAATTTGAAAGCATACACAGAAAAATAGCAGATCTTATGGGAATGAAAGGCAAAATAAATGAAATTAAATATACACTGGAATCATATAATAGTAGATTTGAGGAAGAAGAAGAAAGTATTGGTGAGCTTGAAGAAATGACCTCTGAAAGTGAACATACAAAAGAACTGATGAAGAAAAGATTGGAAAAACTTCAACATGGTCTCAGGGAACTAAATGGCAGCAAGACATGTGCAAACATACAAGTCATGGGAGTCCCAGAAGAAGAAGAGAAGGGGAAAGGTGCAGAAGGAATATTTGAAGAAATAATACTAGAAAATTTCCCAACCCTATTGAAGGACACAGATGCCCATGTCCAGGAAGCACAATGTACTCCCATCAGAAAAAAAAACAAATAGACCAACTCCAAGACACATACTAATCAGAATGCCTAATGCCGAAGACAGAATTCTGAGAGCAGCAAAAGAAATGCAATGCATAACATATAAGACATACTCAATAAGATTAAGTACTAATTTCTCAACAAAAACCATGGAGGTAAGAAGATAGTGGTATGATATATTTAAGCTATTTGAAGAGAAAAACTTTCAGCCAAGAATCATAACTGGCAAGATTGTCTTTCAAAATGAAGGTGAGTTTAGAATATTCACAGATAAATAGAAACTAAGAGAGTTTGTAACCAAGAGACCTCCTTTGTAGGAAATACTAAAGTGTATGCTACAGCCTGAAAAGAAAAGACAGGAGAGAGGGGCCTGGAAGAGAGTCTAGAAATGAAGATTATTTCAATAACAGTAACTAAAATTGTCAAGAGTGGTGAAAATAAAATATGACAGATAAAACCCAAATATTCAAGAATAAACATAACCAATGATGTAAAGCGCTTATATTCAGAAAAATATAACTCATTATTTAAAGAAATAAAAAAAGAACTAAAAATTGGAAGAATATTCAATACTCACAGATTGGAAGACTAAATGTCATTAAGATGTCATTTCTACTCAAATTGATATACAGATTCATTTCAATCCTGATAAAAATTGCACCAACATTTTTTAAATAGATGGAAAACATGATTATCAAATTTATTTGGAAGGGTAAGGGGTCCTGAATAGCCAGAAACATCTTAAAAAGGAAAAGCAAAGTTGGAGGACTCTCATTTCTGGACTTTAGGTGGTTTTACCTAGCTACAGTGGCAAAAAATAGCATAGTACTGGCATAAAGGCAGACACATAGACCAATGGAACTGAATTGATGGTTAAAAAACAGATGCTATCATCTATGGTCAAGTGAATTTTGACTAGCCTGTCAAACCCACCCAGCTTGGGCAGAGCAGTCCGTTCAACAAATGGTGTTGAGGAAACTGGATATCCATAGCAAAAGGAAAGAGGACTCCTTTCTCACAGCTTATACAAAAATTAACTCAAAATGAATCCAAAACCTGAATATAAAAGCAAGAACCATAAAGCTTCTGGAAGAAAATGTAGGAGAATATATTCAAGATCTGGTGGTAGGTGGTGGATTCTTAAAGGAGATAAGAGGAGGACTGAGATGGACTATTGATATTGGAATTTAATGTATGTAGAAGTTTTAATTAGCTTTACTGTAAAAGTTTGGAAATGTACAGAGTTGATGGTAGCACTTATAGTGAGCAAAAGCTGGTTTGTAAATGGGGATGTGGCTGAAAATGGTAGTCTAGGGATGTAAATGCCAATTGACAGAAAGCTAGAGAATAATCTAGGGACAGTAAACCCAGGGGTGGATGAGAATTGTGGTTTATGGTACAGATGCAAGTGTCCCTTGTGAGCTAGAGAAGATGTACATCATAATTGCAGGGTGTTTGGAATGTGGAGAAGCATGGGAAAAATTCAACTGGAGTGACCTATGGACTGTGGTCAACAGTAATAATGTAATATTCTTGCATCTATGCCAAAGATGTACTGTGTTGATAATGGGGAAATATGGAAAATGTGTGCCAAATATACACTGCGGACCTGGTAATTATCAGATGATATTATCTCATAATCTGTAACAAATGTTCTACCACGGTGTGATGCATTGATAGAGGGGTATTGTTTGGGAATTCTGCACTTGTGCATGATTGTTTTGTAAGTTTATAACTTATGTCATAAAAAAATATATAAAAAATAATAGGGTGTGTTGGGGGAAAAATACACCAAATGTAAGATAAGGACTATAATTAGTAGTAAGATATTGGCAATATTCTTTCATAATTTGTAACAAATGTCTCATGACAATACAAGGTGTTGGTGGCGGGTTGATTCATGGGACCCCTGTATGATGTTATGAATATTTGCTTTGTAAGTTCACATCTTTTAATATACACTTATTGTTTATGTATATTCAGGTATAAATGGTATAAAAATAACAATAATACTAATAGGGGAGGTTGGGAGAAAATACTTTGATTAGTAGTAATATTTTGAGGATGTTCTTTAATCATTAGTTAAAAATGTTTAACAACAATGCAAGGTATAGGTTGTAGCGTAATGTATGAGAGCCTTGTATGATGTTATGTATGTTTGTTTTGTAAGTTCACAACTATTGCTATCACTTATTGTTTATGTATGTTTATGTATGAGCGATATAATTCAATAAATTTTTAAAAAACTAGAATTTAGCCAATGTAAAAAACAAGTTGGTTCTTTGAGATTAACAAAATTGAAAAATCCTTAGGTAGTTTAAACAACCAAAATAGAGAAGCTGCAAATAAATGAAATCAGAAATCAGATGGGGGACATTAACATTGACCCAGCGGAAATTAAAATATCAAAAGAGGATACTATTAACAACTGTATGCCCACAAACTAGACAATATTCATAAAATGGATGAGTTGTAGAAACCCATCAACAAGCCACACTGACCCTAGAAGAAATCAAAGACCTCAACAAGCCAACCACAATTTTAAAAAATGTAACAGTCATCAGAAACCTCTCCAAAATGAAAGACCCAAGACCTGATGTATTCACAGTGATTTCTACCAATCATTCAAAGATGATCTAACACCAATCTTGCCCTACCTCTTCCAAAAAATTGAAAAGGAAGGAATGGTACAAAATGCAGTCTCTGAAGCCAACACCACCTTAGCACTAAAGCTTAATAGAAATATTATGAAAAATATATAGACCAATGTCTCTAATGAATATAGATGCAGAAATCTTCAAGAAAATAGTTCCTAACCTAATTCAAAAGCACATTAAAATTATACACCATGATCATATGTTTTTTGTTTTGAGGTATTGATGCCAGGAATTGAAATCAGGACCTCATAAGGGGGAAGCCAGCACTCAAGCATTGAGCCACATTGGCTACCCTGAGTTAGTTTTTTCATTTGTTTGTTTTTGTTTTTAAGAGGCACCAGGAAGTGAACACAGGACCTCTGATGTGGGAAGCAGGTGCTCAACTGCTTGAGCAACATCCATTCCCTGATCATATGGGTTTTATAACAGGTATGCAAGGATGGTTCAACATAACAAAATCAATCAATGCAATATACCACATTAATAAACTGAAGAAAAAGATTCACTTCATTATCTCAAATGATCCAGAAAAGGCATTTGACAAAATATAACATCCATTCTTGATAAAAACTCTCTGAAACATAGCAATAGAATAAAACTTTTTCAATATGATAAAGGTCACATATGAAAAACCCATGACTAACATTGTACTGAATGGTGAAAGACCATTTTTTCCTAGTGAGAGTGGGAAAAAAACAAGGATGTCCATTATTTCTGTTGTTATTCAATATTGTACTAGATATTCTAGCTAGAGCAATTAGACAAGTAAAAGATATAAAAGGCACCCAAATAGGAAAGGAAGAAGTAAAATTTTCACTATTCCCTGATAATATGATCCTATCTTAGAAAATCCACAGCAAAACTACTAGAACTAACAGACAACTTCAGGAAAGTGGCAGAATACAAGATCAATATGCAAAAAATCAATAGAGTTTCTATATACTACTAATGAGCATACTAAAGAGGAAATTAGGGGAAAAATTCCATTTACAATATTGATTAAAATAAGCAAATATTTAGGAATAAACAACCAAGGCCAAAAAAAGCCTCTATTCAGAGAACTGCAAAACACTGTTAAAACACAATAAATTGAAGGACATTCTGTGTTCATGTGTTGGAAGACTAAATATCACTAAGATGTCAATTTTACCCAAACTGATCTTTAGATTTAATGCAATCCTGATACAAATTCAAACAGCCTTCTTTGCAAAATTGGAAAAGCCTTTTATCAAATTTATCTTAAAGCACATGGGCACCTGAAGAGCCAAAACTCTCTTAAAAAAAAGTAGAATGAAGTTGAAAGATTCTCATTTCCCAACTTTAAGTCACATTATTTACCCAAAGTGGTAATAAACAGCATGTACTGGTATAAAGATAGAGTGATTGATGGGATTGAACCAAGAGTTCAAAATAGACCCTCACATCTATGGTCAGGTGATTTTTGACAAGGCTGTGAAAACAACCCAGCTGAGTTAGAACAGCCTATTCAACAAATGGTGCTGGGAAAACTGGATACCCATATCTCAAAGAAAGAAAAGGATCCCTATCTCACATCTCATTAACTTAAATTAACTCAAAATAGGTCAAGAACCTAAATGGAAAAATCTAGAGCCATGAAACTCCTAGAAGAAAATGTAGGGAAACAACTTTAAGATCTTGACGTAGGTGGTGATTTCTTGGCCCTTACACCCAAAACACAAGTAAAGAAAGAAAAAAGAGATAAATAGAACTTGGGACTTCCTCAAAATGAAACACTTTTGTGTTTCAAACAATTTTTTAAGAAGGTGAAAATGCAGACTATTCAAAGAGAGAAAATTTTCAGTAACCACCCATCTAAGGGTTTTATTTCCTTGTTATATAAAGAGATCACATAACTCAATGACAGAGAGTCAAAGAACCTAATTTTAAAAAGGGCAAAAGACTTGAATAGAGATTTTTTTCAAAGAGGAAATATAAACGGCCAAAATATCTCATGAAAAAATGTTCAGCATTACTAGCTATTAAGGAAATGCCCATAAAAACTACAATGAGATAACATTTCATGACTTACAAAATGGCAATTAAAAAAATAAAAACAGAGAACTATGGGTGCTGGAGAGGATGTGGAGAAATTCGAACACTCCTTCACTGTTGGTGGGAATACAAATGGTTTTGCCTCTTTGCCTCTGCAGAGGATGATTTGGTGGTCCCTCAGGAAGCTAAATATAGAACTGCCCTATGGTTCAGCAATCCTAATACTAGGAATAAATACAGAAGTTCTGAAAACAAGCATGCTAACAGATATTTGCACACTCATGTTCATAGTGGTATTACTGACAATTGCTAAAAGATGGTGTATTAGTCACCCAAACGGGTGCTGATGCAAACTACCAGAAGGTGATTGGTCTTTATAAAGGGTATTTATTTGGGGTAGAAGTCCACAGTTACCAGGCCATAAAACATAAGTTTCTTCCCTCACCAAATTCCATTGCCACATGTTGGAGCAAGACAGCTGCCTACATTTGCTAGGGTTCAAGCTTCTTGGGTTCCTCTCTGTCCAGGGCTGTGTTTTCTCTCTGGGCTTAGCTCCTC
>JAQZBX010052583.1:0-19090 GCA_029593785.1 Cabassous unicinctus
CATTCATTTTCAGAAGTGGTAGCAGGTCCATGCTCTTTGTTTTCTGTGGCTATGCATGTGTGTGTGTGTGAGTGTGTCTTACAACCCTGGCAAGGGGCATTAGTAAGAAAATCAATATTTGTTTCAAATGTGAAATTTACAGGAAGGGCCTGGGGGAGGAGAGAGAAGTTGAGGCAGATAGCTGGAATGCTCAGGGAAGACGGGCCTTCCTGGAGGATGGCCAGCTGACTCCTGAGGGAGAAAGGCGCCCCAGGAGGGGCTGCGCATGGGCTGCGGCCCTGCGTAGCGGGGAATGGCTCAGGGACGGCTGAGCCGAGACTGTGGTGCGGGACGATGGGCCGGAGGAGAAGCTCAGAATGAGCCTGGTAGGTGGGCTGGGCGGGCCTCAAGGCTTCCCCTGAGAGGCAGGGTGAGGGCAGTAATCCCGAGGCCACTTCCCAAGGGGTGAAGTGAGGCTGGCTCCCGGCCAGGCCCAACGTCCAAAGCAGGACTTTGCAGGCAGTGGAGTTTCTTGACGTTAGTGAAGACGTGGACCAGAGCTTTCTTCCCTGGGAGGTTACTGTGGTTTACCACAGACCCCCCTCCAGTGGCTCAGGCACCGGGAGGGGCTGCTGTCCCTGAGGGGGGTGAGGGGAGAAAGCCAGCAATGGCTAGCCAAGAGGATGGAACTCAGCCAAGCGGGCAAGGGCTCAGGGCCAGCCCCCAGCCCCGGACCCCAGCAGGAAACCAAAGCAGGAGCCCGTCACACTGATGGGGCCAACACGAGTGGGGCCACCCGAGTCCGAAAGACATGGCGTTTCAGACAGCAAAATTCAGACTGTGCCTCCTGGTGGAGGTGGAGCTCTCACATGCCCCGTGCAGGGTCGATTAAAGTTCTTCAGGCCCTATCACTGAATGGAACTGAAAACTGGCAGGGACTAATAGACCCAGAGAGAGACAAGGACGGAGGAAATTTGTCTTCAGAGGTTTCTATCATAGAGGAATGGTGGGAGCCCAATTTGTCTCAGCAGGTGGAGTAGAAAAGTATGCAGTATAGCAGTAGCAATCCAGAGCTCTTCTACTGGCTGATTGTGGAATCCTCAGAAAATACTTAACCTTGGAATGGCTCGGTTTCCTTATCTTTAGGTAATCTTATTTCATGGGTATAAATCTCTTCTACATCTTAGATCTGTAAGAGGTACTTAAAGATTTCTTTAAATCAACTTGAATCCATTTTTTAATCCCCATTTTTCTAAGCAAGTGGGAAATTTAGTTTTAGTCATGAATGGAACGCTCTACCCTAGAGCTGTGCAAAGGTCCTGGGGTCTCATGCAATGTCAAGGTATCTAGAAGTCTTTTTTTTATTATTCATTCAGTGACTACTTACTGACATCCACTTAGACCAAACACTGCTGCAGGCACAGAATAAATATGTGAACAAAGGAGAGAGTTTACATTCTACAGGGGATGGCAAAGAGGAGGAGGAGGAGGGCGGACAATAGACAAATGAATTAACCAATAAATATGATGATTTGGGACAAGGTAAATATTGTGGTTTAGTGAAACCGGGTAAATGACATACTTGTTCCCAGCTTGAGTTCTGAACCACTTGCGAAACAAACATGTGAGTCAGGCAGTGGAGAAACAAACGCAAGCTTCAAGGCTCAGCCAAGTGAGGCTGGAGAATGTGGCTTAAGAGTGCAGCACTGAGGTACTGTACCCCAGCATTAGACACGTGCACATCCAGTCCCAGGCTGTGCTGGTCAACTCCAGGCCTCCCTCCCCCTGCGGGGGCAGGACCTTCACCGGGAAGGACTTCTTGGTCTAGAACAGACCAGGGCTCCTGTTGTCTGCATGAAGCAGATCTCAAAAAGAGAGGGAGGGGCTGAGCCACTTAGGCCCAGCAACTTCTCCAGACATCAGATAAAGCACACGTGCCCTGACCAGAGAGACCAGTAGTGCTACTCTAATGGGAGGATCCTCAGGAGTGCTTCCTCCTAACTTGATGAAGAAAATACCATAGTGATTGGCTGGAAAGTGAGGAGTGGGGCAGGGGAACATGGGGGTTACCTTAGCCGGAGAGGTTAAGAAAGGCTCTCTGGGGAGGTGCCCTTGATCAGACACCTGGATGATTTGTGGGGGGAGAGCTTTCAAAACAGGGGGGACAGTGACGGTCAAGGCTTTAAGTGGGAACAAGCTTGGGGTGTTCAAGGAACAGGAAGAAGGCCAGTGTTGCTGGAGGTTAAGGCAGAGAGATAGGCAGGGGCCATCACATGGGTTCAGACTTTGTTCTACTTGCAAATAGCTGCCTGGGGAGTGTTATAAGTGGGGAAGAGCCCCGAGCCGGGAATGAGCCATTCTGGAAGAGGACGCACATCTCTGCACATCTCTTGATACCTCCTCGATGTTCTTTCTATTATTATGAAAGCTAGGCGCTTGTCGCTGTGTCTTCCTCAAACAGTTGTGGTGAAGAATGAAAACAGTGCCTGTGACTTGCTTTGGAAATTAGCAAGAGCTATTTACAAATACATAGATAAGATGTAACTTTCCTGCCCTTGCCCCATTGTTTTAGGCTTTGGCAGGAGGCTAAACTTGGGGCTGAGCAGCCCAGAAGATTGAAAAGGAGGAGATTAGAGGTTCTATATCACAGGGATGATAGAATTCAACCACCCTAGTTTCAGGAGAGCCAGGACCAGTGAGGGGAAGCAGCGCTGTCCGCAGGTGCCACAGGTGGGCGGACACCCCATGATTTTGGATTCCTAGTCTAGAGTCCTTTCCAATGTGCCATATTAATGTCCTCATTGTTATGTCATAGATTTCATCTTCTCATTGGCAAATAATGAGAGAATAAACAAGCATGCATGGAGCATCTATTATGTTCAGACTTTCTACTAGTCCTGGCTCCACTTTCACTACCTCATTTATTTTCTTTTTCTCTTCCCACTCTTTCCCCTGTCCTCTGTTTCCCACTCTTTCCCCTGTCCTCTGTTTCACACTCTTTAAAAAAGAATTAATAGACTGTTTTTACTATAGTTTGGTTTACAGAAAAGTTGAGCAGAAAGTACAGTTTCCACATACCCCTGACTCCCTCTTTCCGCAGAGTTTTCCTTATTAACATCTCTCATTAGTGTGGTACATTTGTTGCAGTTGATGGACCATTGTTATTAACTGAAGTCCATGGCTTACGTTAGGGTTCACTCTTTGTGTTGTGCAGTTCTATGGGTTTTGACAAACGCATAATGTCATGTATCAACCATTACATTATCATATAAAATTGAATAGTTTCACTGCTCTAAAAATGCCCTGTGCTCCACCCATTCATTGCTCTCTCCCTCCTCTTTCCCCCAACCCCTGGCTCTCTCTCTTTTAAATATTTCTTGAGAACCTACAAAGTGTTAAGCTCAGTATTGTGATCTAGAGCAAAATAGTGTCTCTGAGACTCAGTTTCCCTTCTATAAACAAGACTGGTCATAATTGCCCACCTGTGTCACTGGGTGGTTGTGAGAATTAAGTTAGATTAACACATGGGGAACACTTTGTAAACTATGAATTCTTCCTAAGCTGTAGGGAGAGTTGCTTTTATCTTTAGATGATGGAAGTAAGAAGTCTGCAGGCTTGGCGAGCAGCCCCTACTTGCTGTAATGATGCCTGCGGCTTCCTTGCCTGGCCTGCTCCACCCGCTGCCCAGCTCCCTAATCAGTAGTTCATCTTCCCGGCTCTGTTTTCTTTCTTTCCCTTCTTCCCCCACCCCCAGGGGAAACTCAGCCCAGACCAGCAGCTGGTCATCAGCAAAGTGCCTGCTTTTTTCACCTCATTATCTCCCTGGGCTCCCTGGGGCACAGGAGGACAGGGGGTTGATGGGAGGTCACAGGGCCAACTCCAGGTCCCCAGGGAGTGGGTGTCCCCTCTGGCAGCCTCCCAGCACTCTGGCTAGCCCCACCCAACACAGGAGTTCAAACCTATGCAGGCCAAGAGGAGAAAATAAAAGTAGAGGAGGTTTAGAGCAGGGTTTCTCAACCTCCTCTAGTTTGGGCCAGGTACTTCTTGGTGGTGGGACTACCCTGGGCTCTGTAGGATGTTTAGCAATATCTTTGGCCTCTTCCCACTAGATGCCAGTAGCAGCCCCCAATTGTGGGAACCCAAAATGTCTCCAGACATTGCCAAATGTCCTCTGGGAGCCAAAATCTCCTCCAGTGGAGAACCACTGGTCTAGAGTGTCCCAGTTTCAACTGCAAAAGAGTGAATTAAATACCAGTTCAACTTTTTTATTCTTTCAGTGTAAATCTAAGAATCTTTTTTATTTTTATTTTTAATTTTGCTCTTAGTGTACTGTGTATGTGCAATAGAAAATGACTGGAAGAGTTTTCTCTGATTAAAAGTGAATTTGTTCCAGTGTGATTGATTTATGCGGGAACAATTTGAGCATAATGAAAACTTTGCATTTGCTTATGTATGCGTTTGTCCCCCAGAAACACTAGGTGAAACCTGCAAGTTCTCTAATAATAAAAAAAAATTAAAATCATATTCCAGAAAAAAAGAGACGATAAACATAAAAAAAAAAAAAAAAAAAAAAAAAAAAAAAAAAAAAAGGAAAATAAAAGACAGAAACACTGTGAACACAGAAAATGATCTTGCTGCCCCAAGCTGCATAGAAATACACACATTCACACACCTCAAGCATCCACCAGGGGAGGCAGTGAGGGGGAAAGAGAAAAAGGGCGCAAGCAAGCCCTTTCCTTTAGGTTATAACAGGAATCATGTCTTTTTTACAATTAGCCTCTTCCCATTTCCCTTTCTTTGCTCATTGGAGGGGGAAAGAGAGGACAAGAGCTGGTTTGGAGGCTGGGAGGCTGAGTGGAGTTGAGGACAGAGAGCCTCTGGATTGTTAGGGAACTAGAGGAAGGTGAGGGAAGAGATAGTGGGAAGTACAAACGGACAACTTGAACCAATGGGTGGCAATGATAAGAAGACCTGAGAAGGAGCTTATACAACAGTTAGGGCACCGGTGGCACGGACTGCTTGGGCTGGAGAGAGTTTCTCATTTCTGGATGAATTCAAGAGGAGGCTGTGCTGTAGAGGGCTGGTGGCTCTGGCTAGGGGTTTTGTCTCAAGGACTCAGATGTTTTTTTCCTGACTTTAAGATTTGATAATCTTGTGAAAGTTGCTATAGGTAACAGCTGTTTTGAACAAAGGAATGACTTCCTGGAATTATGTACCAGTAGGATTACTTTGGAAGGTATGAGAGGTCCCGAAAGAGGAAGAGGTTGTAGAAAAGCTTGCAGGGGAAAGGAAGGTCTCATTGCAGAGACCCAGTCTAAATGATAAGGGCCTACGTTTACGTGCTGGGATAAAGAGTAGGAAAGAATGGGTGGAAGGGATGCCAAGGAAGAGAAGCAGCAGGATTTGGGGACTGATTAGGTTTGGGGATAAAGCTGGACAAGACGAAGACGCAGTAGGAAAAACACCCCACGACTGTGTGTAAATGTGAATGGCTAAACTGACATCAGCCGTGGTGGAAGGTGAGGCGTCGGGTTTCATGCCGGGGTGCTGTTTTTGGGATGGCGCGGGTAATCTGCTTGATGGTTGGTTTTACGTAGCAATCATCATTGTATCTCAGGAAGCAAATAGCACAGGGCCGGGCACAGAGTAGACACTAAATGATGATTTGTTGAGTGTTGAAAGGGTCCTGGTACAAATACAGTCCCCAATAACTCAGGCAGTTTTAATGTACGTCTCTCTGAAAAAGTGAACCTTCCCATCTTGGCTGCCTCACTTGGCAGGATAAACCAGTTCGTGTGCCGTTCCAATTGGGGTAGGATGGGGGTGGGATGCTGTGCAGAAAAATGGGAGAGGCTTTTCATTATTTATCAAGATACTAGTATCCAAAGCTCATATTGTATAAAAGCAGCACCCACAGGGTGACAGATTGAATGCTAAGTGACAGTGAATCATCCCTACAGATATGTCCGCAGGGCAGCTGGAGAAACTCAACTGGAGCTGAGGAAAGAAGTCGGACCTGGCGGTGAGATTAGGAGACTGCACAAGTCAGGGAAGCTGCCTGAAGAGTCTGGGGCCACACCCGAGCCTGAGGCAGGCCCAGTCAGTGCGAGGAGGGAGGTAAGGAAGTCGGGAGAGTGGGGGCCAGTGACCAGGGAGTTCCCTGTTGGGAGGCCGTGGGAGGAGACACTTCCCAGGAGGGCAGAGTCTGCTGTCAAATGCCCCAGAAGACCAGTGAGGGAGGGGAGCTCTGGAAGGTGCATTTGACCCAGGAAGCGTTGCTGGTGTCGTTAGAGAATGTACTTCTAGTGGAGCCATGAGGATAGAAGCTGCAGGGCAGAATTTTACCAAATCAGCGTGCAGTAAGGAGATGGAAATAGGGGTACAAATGGACAATTTGACTGTGAATGGAAGATGAAATTTAGAGGTGTGTGGTTAAAATAAGTGGATCAGAACATAAGGCCTCAAAGAATATGGGAAAGTGTTATTTACCTTGTTTTATAGGAGTTAGAATTTGAGTTGCCTTAAAATATGGGTGAGAGTTTGCAGGTCAGAGGGCAGTGGATGGAAGACGTATGCATTTGCCTCATGGTAAAGTCTGGAACTCCCCAGGCTATTAGCAACTGTCAGTTCAAAATGCATATTGAAAGCTTGGGCTTTGGGGTTGAGTGAGACCCCTGAATGCCGTCACTTAGGGTGCTGGAAATGTGGCCTTGAGCGGCTACCTAACCAGAGCCCCAGCTCCCTGACTTGTGAAATGCGCATACTAACCCTCTTTCTTTTAAAGGGTTGTTGTCTGAATGAGGGAGATAAGGTATGTAGCCTCCTTGATCACAAATGCCCAACACAAGGCAAGCGCTCAGCTAGTGTTATTTTATATGATTACCAGACCCCCAGCTACACATTAGCTGCTGTGGGTGAGAAAACAAAGTTTTTAACCATGGTTGTTCAACCAGTGTGGGGTGGAATGAGACTCTAACCCAGTTTTTCCGATGCCAGAGGCTGCTCTTCACTTGCTTTCCCTTTTCCCTTCCCTTCTTCCCTTTTATTAACTACATCTATGGACTGGGCAGTAAGCTGTGCGTGTGCGTGTGTGCGTGTGTATGTTTAGTGGCACGTAACGTGGGTGGGGATGGAGAGAAGGGTCCAAAGGTGAATAAGGCACAGATTGTGTCCTTGAAATGCCCCCAGCCCGGGCTAGTGGGGAAGGCACTACGCAGACAGGTACTTAAAATAAAATGTGATGAGCTCCGCAATAGACTGTCCACAGAATGCTGGGGCAGCCGAGGAGGGAGGCACAGCAGCCCCGGGGAGGCTGTGGGAGGAGGCGATTGTTAGAGACCAGGGAAAAGGCATCCGGAAGCAATCGCTCAGTGCAGGGGCTTAGAGACCCAGGCCCTCGGCAGCGCTGTGTGCTCGGGACAGGAGATCAGAGTGGAAGGGGTTTAGGGTACGGTCAGGGGGAGTGGAAGATGAGGCTGAAAAGTCAGCTGGGACCAAATTGTGTGGCAGGCCAAGGCGCTTGGACCTTATTTTTGGTCAACATGTACCCGGCAGAAGCCTTTTGGTAGGGGGATGACCAGATTAATTTATTTTCCATTTACTTTTTGTAAGAGTTTATCGAGATAGAGTTTGTATGCCATAGAAGTCACTCATTCAAACTGTACAATCCGGAGGTTTTTATGGTGCTGGATTGCACAGAATTGTGCAACTGTCACCACGATTTCTGAACATTTTCCTCACCTCCACAAGAAGCCCTTTAGCAATCTCCCCTCCCCTGCCACACTCTCTCAATCTCCCCTCTGGCCTCAGCAACCTCAAATCTACTCTCTGTCTCTATAGCTTTTGCCTATTCTGGACAACTCATATAAATGGAATCATAAAACGTGGCCTTTTGGGACTGGCTTCTTTCACTTATCATAAACCTTTCGAGGTCCTTCCATGTTGCAATAGGCACCAGTACTTCATTCCTTTTAATTGCTGAATAATATTCCATTGGGAGGACAAAACTCTACTTTGTTTATCCATTCATCAATTGACTGGCGTTTAGGTTGTTTCCACATTTTGGCTATTATGAACAATGCTGCTATGAACATTTGCATGCAAGTTTTTGTGTGGGCACCATTTTCATTTCTCTTGGGTATAAACCGGGGAGTGGAATTACTGGGTCATATGGTAACTGTGTATTTAACTTCTTGAGGAACTGCCAGACTATTTTTCAAAGGAGCTGCTCCATTTTAAGTTCCCACCAGCAGTGTATGAGGGTTCCAGTTTCTCCACATCTGTTTTTTTGTTTGTTTGTTTCGGTTTTTTTTTTGGTACTGGGGGCCGGGGATTGGACCCAGGACCTCGTACGTGGGAAGCCGGTGCTCAACCAATGAACCACATTGACTTCTCTGAGTTGGTTTTTTCGTTTGTTTTGCTTGTTGTTTTTCTTTTTTCAGGAGGCACGGGAACCGAACCTGGGACCTCCTATGTGGAAGGTGGGTGCTCAACTGCTTGAGCCACATTCGCTCCCACACATCTGTCTTTTTCAGGGGGGTTACTGGGGCAGAGTTTGAAGGGTAGAGAGTCCAATCGGGAGACTGACAATGGCTCACCTGAGTGAGATGGCAGAATGGGCTGCTAATTTGCTAATACGTTACTGACTGTGTGATCTTCTTGCCCCAAACTCTTTTCAATCTTCAAATAGGGAGGTGAGCATTGTACTGTGATGAAGTCTCTTCTTTCCTCCATGGGTGGCAGCACGTATCTTTGGGGTCCCTTTTAAGCCAGCAGGAAAGGATTTCAGTTCAAGAAGAAACATTTATTTTTAGTGTCTACTGTGCAAGCTCTCAGGGTTAGATGGCAGTTGTGGGGCTTCCCTAGCTCAGCCACGTGGCCAGGATTAGGGCGCTGTGCCTTGTCTTCACAGAGAGGGCTCAGGGGCTCAGAACTGAGAGCAACTTCCTCTGGGCAGAGTGAGATGGGATGAGAATCACCACTTTGGAGAGCTGGCTGCTGAGTTCCTTTGGATGGAATCTAATCCAATGGATGAAATTCCCTGGGCCAGCCCAGGAGACACTCCAAACCAATGGCCACCTTCAAATACACAAAGCCCATTTAGTGAAAAAGACGCTCTCTGCTCAGCGAGTTTGAAGAATGCCACTTTCTGTTTCAGTCCTTGCTGCCCCACCGTATTCTCTGGGCTCTGGGTTAGTTGCGTTTTCTCCTCTGTGCAGTGGCTGCATGGTGGTTTTCTGTTTTCCTATGAGGGCCAAGACTCATCCAAGATACACCTTTCCCTGCCGAGCAGAGGCCCAGGAACGCTCAACAGCATGGCAAATTCTCGTCTGAGCATTCATTCGTTCACTGATGCCCTCGGTGTGCTGAGCTCTGGGCTGCCTGCTCTGGAAGTAGGAGACAACGGCCCTGCCTTCAGAGAACCAGCAGTCAGGTAGGACCTGCACGGAGGGCAGGACTGTGTGTGTGTGTGTGCGCGCGCAGACTGATTAGAATGCAGACACTTGTCCTTGAACTAGTCAGAACCGTATTCCAGCTAACGAGTACTGCTCTCAGCATCAAAGGGCTGTGGCGGAGGGCAGACTTTCCTCTCCTGAAACAAAATGGCAGGGCGTGCGTATATGGGGGGCGGGGGGGATCTCCTCCAGACATGAAGGACTGCGGCTCCTAAAGCCTCCTCCTTTCAATCTCCATCCCCTATCTCTACCCTGCACCAAAAATATCTAATTGGCTCCAGGACAAAGGGAGAGGAAATTGTGGGTCAGCAAAACCCCAAGTTTATAGAAATAAAGCACACACCAATGCAATAAAGTGTGTAAGACAAAGACTTCCCTTTAGAAGAGGGAGCTAGAAAGTGCAGGGGATCACAAAAAAACAAGGAAGCGATGCTTCGCTCCCAATTATTGTGCACTCTCAGCTGTATTTTGTTGACCTCGCTGATTTCAATCAGCTTTCAGCACATCCAGCCTTCACCTGCTATGAATCAAAACCTGGAGGGCTCTGTTCTCCGTACTGAGAAGAAAACCCTTTGATAAGGTTGTTATGGATGCAAGGCAGAGCGGGTTGGGCCGGGCGCTTTTCTTAGACTGGCATTATACATTTATGATGCAAACCAATGAAGCAGCCAGGGCTCCGGCGCAGGGTCCGGAGAGAGGGCGGAGTCAGAGGGGCTGTGGGGCGGGCTTTGGGTTAGGAGGATTAGTCACTCAGGGGAGTAGCTCGCCCCTGTTTGTCTTTCATTGTTGGAACAAAAGGCGGATGAGGGAAGGGCAGGTGCTGCGAGGATGAGACAGCCACTCCCATTTGAGGCACTCAATGGCGATGAAGACCACTTGAGGATTTCCACCATTACCTCTGGGCTCCTCGGTGCACTGACTTTTCTTTGTGTGGACTGATAATTCTCGGCACAGTAAGCCTCTTTGGAAGAAAAACACAATCTCCATGAAGACAGGGATTGCCTCTCTGCTTTGTTTGCTGGTCTGTTCTGATGCCTTAGAAAAGTGCCTGGTACTCAAGCCTTATTTCTGGCATTAATAAATACTGAGCACCCTCTTTATTGAGAGCCACCCTGATGAGGGCACAGAGAGTGCAACCCCATCTCTTGGCTCTCGTGAGCCTAGGGACTCTTTAGGGTTCCTGGCTGCTGCAGTGTGTGGGGTGGGAGGAGGGTAGAGTCTGGGAGACAGATGGTGGAGGAGAATCAGGTGGTTCAATTAGTTTGTACTAAAAAGTACAGATGCTTAGATACATACCAGCCACCCCAAACCCCTGTGTTACCAAGGGAAAGGACAGAACCCTCCCTTCCTCACCACTCAACCCCGGAGCTTCATTTTTTAACTTTTCCTCTTCAAGACTACCCAATAGCATTTATTTATTCCAATCTGGATGTGGACTATTTATGTAACCTTGGATTTAACCTCTAATGCACCAGTTTCCTCATTTGCAAATGGAGCTCTTACTTCTCTCTTAAAGTGGTCGAGAAGAATAAACATGTGTGAAGTCACCAGCAGGTGGAAGGTATTCTCTGAATGCTGACTGCGCCCACCCCCACCACTGCTCTGGCTGCTACAGCTAAAGCTGACGAGGCTCCTGGACACAAATGCGGGGCGAGGAGCCCCCTTTGTGATTAGGCCTGAAGAGGAAGAGGGGAGAAGAGCCTTCGCTTACAACTGGGACCATGATATTTCCTGAGCTGGGACGGCAAACGTCCTCTAACAAGAGATTCCCTGCAGTCCCTACTCGAGGTCCAGCTAAACAGGCCTTGGGCTTCCCCAGGCAGTGGTGCACAAATGGGCGCTTTTCACCACTCTCCTGCGGAACTCTTTGGGAACCAGGACCCGTCACTTTAGTCCTTTCTCGGCTCTCCTGGGATTCCTCCTCAGCTGGAGCTACACAGGGTCTCCTGCCACATCGGCTGGCCATATTTTTCAAATCAGAAATTGGACTATATGATCTGATGAAGGCCTTGGTGTTCTTTTCAGGTAGGAAAGTCAGTCTAGGAGCCTTATGGAGACACAGAAGAATGAGGTGGTAGATGTTCTGCAAAAAGTCTGACGCTGACCGTAATAGACTGCAGTGGCTTTGATAACTTCTGATGACAACTGTAAATGCTGCAGCTCCAATGCAGCTCAATTCTGACTCAGCTACCCAGAGTTAGGCCAGACCTCATAGGTTAAGAGCCGTCCTTTGCAAGATTGCCCTTCAGACACCAACTGCAAGCACAGGCCACCTGCACTTCTGACCAACTGGCTACAAATTCAGGGGCTCCTGCTTACCTACTCGGGTTCAGTCATTTGCTGGAATGACTCTCAGAACTCACTAGAAGTGCTATACTTACAATTGTAGTTTTGTTATATTTAAAGGGTATACATAAGAGGAAGCCAAAAGAAGAGACACACATGGAGAGGTCTGGGAGGGTCTCCCATGCACGCTGGCGAATCCTTTCCGCATGGAGTCAGAACACATCATCTTCCCGCATGGTGATGTATGTGCTCCATCAAGGAAGCTCAGCCAAGCTTAGAATGTCCAGAATTTCTGTGGGCTTTCATTATGTAGGCATAGTTGGTAGCATCCATGCCCACTTGGGTGAACTTGCTAGTCAACCCCCTCCTTGGAGGTTGGGAAGGTCTGGCTGATAAGTCATGACTTGAAGTCCCAGACCAATCACTGGTTGGTCTGTCTGGTATGGCCAGCCCCCAACCCCTCTAAGACTCCCAGCATGGCTGGTGCCACCCTGAGTTGTCTCATTAGCATATGAACTATCAGGTGTGGTCCCGGGCCCACCAAGAATAATGAAAGACTCTCCTCTAATGGAGGGAATTTTCTAGGATGTAGAGGTTATCTCTCCAGGAGCCAGCACAAAGGCAGACTTCTTTTTTCGAGGCCAAATTCCTTCCCATGCAGTTGGTTAGGAAGGCACTCTGTGAAGATTATTGATTCAGCAGGCAGGTGGCAGAGTGGGTTTGTCTGGGTTTGCGTTCCTGCCCAACCCCTCTTTGGCTGTGAGGTGGTACGTACTATGAAATCCCTCTGTGGGTTCATTTCCTAGTCTGGAAGATAGGGGTGATGATTCACCCAACAAATATTTATCAATCGCCTCCATGTGCCAGGCACTGTTTATAGAGGCATGTACATTGGGGGTTGTTGCAAGGATTAGATGAGCTAGTCAATGAATTGTTCTTAGAACAGAAGCTATTCACAGAGAGCATGGAGCAAATGTGAGCTGCTGTTATGATTTCAAATGCTTTAGATGCCAACATTTTGGAACTTCCAGGACCTGTCATTGACTCTCTCTTATTAAAGAGAATATCTCGAATTGGAATTGTCCAAAAAAATCTAAGCTCTATGGTTAGTGCATCTGTCCACTACTTGCTTCCTGCCACCCTCCCCCCTTGCACCTGACACCTTGATGTACTCAGTAACTGCTTGTGACTTGGCCGGTCCTTTGTTCCATCTCTAGAGTACTCCTAACTCCTCCCTACCGATCATCCTCCCTGCATACAGAGGTAGAGCCTCTTATTCAAATGGCAGCAGTGATGACTGCACCTTCTAAGTATGCTCTCCCCAAATCTCAGTTTTCAAAACACTTTCAAGATGCAGCACCTCATCTCCTCCAATGGCCGCGGAGGCCTGTGCCTGCTTGGAGCGTGGCTAAAGATGACGCTGAAGCCCCAGGCCCTTGCAGAACCACGTCTGCTTCGCGTTTGGGAGGGGGTTGGTCTATCCCGCGGCACTGCCGCTGGTCTCTAGGCTTTCCCCAGATGGTAAGCAGAGGCACTGTGGTGGACAGCGGGTGAGCCTGGGGCTCTCCCAGACAGGGATGCAATTCCAGGTCTACCCCTTAATAAGGAAAAGGCCCAGCAGATCACCAACCTGTTTTCTGTGAAAGAATATGAGGCAATAATACATATTCCATAAGGTGTGTGAAGATTACATAAGTGCCTAGTGAAGTGTGCGGCAATTATCTCCCTTCCTCTTCTCCTTCCCCCTCCCTGCAACACTGCTCTCCCTGTGTGTCAGGGGTCCACCACCATCTCCTTGTCTCCACGGTGCCTGGAATTGTTGTGGGGCATGCATGTATGTGCGTGTGTACATGTGTATGTGCGTGTGTGGAAGGGGGTGGGGAGAGACCACGTGGAAGCAGGCTTCTTCTCTGATCTGCCCTGTGGGAGGAACCTAGCACGGCATTCCCACGTGGCTCACATAATGCCATAAGTAAAACACAGACAAAGCAGAGGTGGTGCTGCTTGCCAGCCTCGGAGACCACATGGCGCTGAAACACGATGGCATTACCTCTGCTATACCGCGGTCGCGCTCAGGAGAGAAGCCATAATAAACTGTGCTGGGGAGGTCCCCGAGCCCCGCACACAGAGCACAAACAAGAGGGTGGCTCTTCTCTTTTTGTTTTGTTTTTTCTAAGAAGAAGTACAGAGAAGAACAAGGGAAAGTGAGTGAGGAAAAATGGAGGCAGAAGAAAAAGGGAAAAAGAGGAAGTGAGAAAGGAGGAGAGAGAGCAGTGGTGCAGGGCCACCTCCGGTGGCTTTAAGTCCCTGGGGCTTGGCCTCTGGCAGGCCTTAGGCCCTTCAGGGACTCTGGTTTCCCCTCCGAAGGTGGTAAAATCCCATTGTAACTGGCTTCTCCATGGTACATGTCTATGTTTGTGGGTAGGGGAGTGGGGAGTGTGGAAGAGGGGTAGATGCAAAATGCATTTAGGAATAGTTGGGGCAGCAGTAAGTCTCCCCCTCACCCCCCACTCCTCTTCCTCTCTCCTTGTGCCCCTCACCCTCACAGCTCCAGTCCAGACGAGCTGCTAAGACCCAGGTCACGGTGGCACTTCTCTCATTTTCAGCAGATTTGGGTCTAAGTCTGTGTGTCTGTGAATATGTGGGGAATGGGGCTGAGTGGCAGAGGGAGTTTGTGGCTCAGCTAGAAGCTGCCTTGCCCCAGGGTTGGGCCGGCTATATGCCCACTGGGATTCTTCCCAGACTTGGGGGGAAACCAGAGAAAATAAATAAATCAAGAAGAATAAAAAAACCACAGCCACCAGATGTTGCCTCTGAGCAGCAAAGTCTTACGGCAGGAAATGATTCCCAACGTGGTAACAAGCTCACGTGAAAATGTCGGAGAGGTTAAAAGAATTTCCCTGTTTGCATGCTGTTTATTCCAGGTGTGAAGAGCAAATCCCAACACTTGGAGAACTGCCGTTTGCTTTGAAAGTGTATGCAAGTGTAGAATTCAAAAGCAGTGCAACCACCGATCACAAGCACCCCCTGCTCAAAGTTTATAGCCACTTTTTAGAACGTTTGACTTCTAGAAGACATATAGCATGGTAGTTAAAGATGTGGGTTTTTAGCATAGATTTGGGTTCTGCCACTTATCTGCAGTGTGGCCTGGAGTATCTAGTGAAGGAGATGCCAAAAGCAGTTGTCCCTGCACTTAGCCTCAAGGGCAAGGGCCCAGATTGGAATTGGAGGCTAGAGACTTGTGAGGGGAAGGAAAACTGATAGATTATCTGATGGTTATAACTGTTTTGAAAATGATTGCCAGGTGATTGATCAGTTGGAGCATTTGGGGGAAAAAGAAGATAATTGTTTCCCATAAAACTAAGCAAATGAAAAATAAAAAATCAGGCAATTACAAACTCCAGGATAAAAATGCACGAGAAATTACACGTAATCATGGTAAAGTACCTGGCTCAGCAATGAACAATATTTACGTGGCCATAATAGTGTAAACACAGACTATTGATTAACCCCAAATTGGGATTTAATTACACTGGAAAGATTGGGGAGTGATAGTAGGAAGAAGCTGGCAGTGTATTAGAGAGCTAAATCCTCAACTTCAGTAAAAGGAATTTAATAGAGGCTGTCTAAAACTGATAACTTAAGAAACAACAGTATAAATATGTTATCTACTATATTGGAGGTAAATTGCCAGTAGAAATTGCTACGAGATATTACCCCTGTGGGACTGACTCGGTGAGGAGGAGGAAGGCAGGGGACTGTTATTGTTTGACGTGAGTCTTTTAGTATTATTTAATGTTACTTAACTAGGTACACGGAGTACTTGGATAAAAACAAAAATTAATTAAAAAGATAATGCATATAAACTGCTTAGCATGGTTCTTGGCACATAAATATTTAATAAAAGATACCATGATAGAGCGGAAATGGATATTAAAAGGTTCTCTTGTCTATTCCCTTGCGTTTAGTTGTTAATTTTTGTTCCCTTGCCTTTAACCAGTACAATATCTAAACTCTACAGGTCTGACCATATCACAGGGTAAACAGGCTTTTGCCCAAATCCAGTGACTTTGCCAGCATTCACTAGGTCACCTGACATTGGTCAACACACTCGCCCATAGCCCGCTACGACCTCAGCAACGTGGAACGGCAGGGCTGGTCCTGAGTACAGTTGTCAAGTGGAGGAAGTTGCTGTAATAGTTTTTCTGTCCTTGTGGAAGACTCAGTCATGGCCCCTGAATATGTCCACATCTTAATCCCTGGAACTATGAATGGGATCTTATATGGCAAAAGGGACTGTGTGGATGCAATTCTATGAAGGATATTGAGATGGAGAGATTATCCTTCCTTATCCTGGTGGGCCCAGTATAATCACAACAGTCCTTAGAAGAGGGAAGCAGGGCGGGTTGGAGATGTAGGAGGCGTAATGGCGGGAGCAAGACTGGAAGGTGGAGGAAGGGGCCACAAGCCAAGGGATGCAGGTGGCCACCAGAAGCCAAAAAAGCCAAGGAAGAGGATTCTCCTCTCAGAGCCTCCAGAAGGAGCCAGTCCTGCCAACACCTTGTCTTTAGCCCAGCGAAAATGATTTTGGACTTCTGACCTCCAGAACTTGAGGGGATGAATTTGTGTTGCCTTAAGCCACTCCGTTTGTAGTAATTTGTTTCATCAGCAATAGGAAACTGATACCGTCCTAAACCAAAATATTCTCCTCTTTCCCTTCACTCTGCACCATGTGGTAGCCAAGGCCTCCCCAGGAAATGGAAACATTTAGTGTTGTGGCTTATTGTACCATCTTTCAAAAAAGTCTTATATCTTGAAAGAGGATTCCAGAGAGACTCTCAAGGGCAGAGAATTATTTTTGTTCATATTTGTGTTTCTAGTACCTAGCACTGTGCCCTGTCAATAAATGAGTACTGAAAAAATTAAAAAGGGGCTAACTTAATAAATAACTAAATAGAGACTCGTGACTCAAAGAAAGACTTCATCATCCCTCATTAGTCAACAATATTTAATGCCCCTTACTGTTAAGAAAGTCTTCTTGCTGCCTAATTGAAATGCCCCAAGCTGAATTTTAAGATCTGTCTTTTTTATGCTCGGTGGATTTAGTGAACATCTGGTCATCCACCAACATCTATTAAGTCACTCTTAGGTTTCTTTTTTGTAGGCTAAATAATCCCAAACCAATTAACTATTCATACCAGTCTTCTTTTTGCCATAGTCAGAACAGGCCAGTTTCCATGGTAGGTTTTGCTTTGGGCTCTCTAAATGGAACTGAAATGGGGTGGGAATTCAATTGCGATCTAGTTCTCTAAACTTCAGGAATATTTGTTTAGGGACTATGGACAGGGTCTCCCCTGTCTTTGGTTGTCAACAAGGTACGTAGCGAAAGGGAACATTCTGAGCTAAGCAGGGATGGGCCTGCCCAGTGGTCCATCTGAACCACTGAAGGCAGCACTGTGAGTGGTTATGAGCAAGGACTTTGGTGTCTCACAAACCTGGGCTGCAGGCCCGGTTCTCTCACTGATTTATCTGTGTGACCTTGGGCATGTCACGGATCCTCTCTAAACTCCAGTGCCATCATCTATAACACAGGCAGCCTAGCAGTGTTGCTGTGAGGAGTGAATGAGGTAAGCAGCATTCTTAATGGTGCCTGGCTCTTAGTGAGTGCTTGCTAAATGTTAACTATTATGGTGAAGACTTTGGGAGAAGATGTGACAAAACTTGGCTCTCAGTTTCTATGACAGTCTTGGCCAGGGCTCAGATGAGGTGATCCTGGACAAGGGCTGGGGGAGTTCATCCATCCATTCCAGAGCAGGTGTTCTGTTGTCTAAAGGCATTCTCAGTGTAGTAGGGAAACAAACAGGTAAGCTCAACATTGCAATACAGTGCCTGCGATAAGGGGTTCTAGAGTGGCTTCAAGAGCAGAGACTTAGAAAAGGAACAGGTGCTTTCTAGGAAGCGATAATAGCATTCCAAGCAGAAGAGACAGAATTTTCAAAGGCACAGAATATAAAACAGCACGATGGGTCCAGGAAAATGTAAGAGGGGAGTCTTAAGAGTTATTTGTCTTATTTCCCGCTCTCTGCTTTTGTTTTAGTTTGCTAAAAGCCACTGGGAGCAATATACCAGAAATGGGTTGGCTTTTATAATGGGAATTTATTAGGTTAAAAGCTTACAGTTCTGAGACTGTGAAAATGTCCAAATAAAGGCATCCTCAGAGATGCTGTCTGACCAAAGGTCAGCTGCTGGCGATCTGGACTCCTCTCTCAGCTGGCAAGGCACATGGAGGCATCTGCTGCTCTTTCGGGTCTCATTGCTTCAGCTCCTGGCTGCTCTGGCTGTGCTTCCTCTCTCCCGGGCTCCTCTCTGAGCTCCTGGGCTCCTTTGGTCCATCTTTGTGGCTTTTTCTCTGTGTCTGCTGCTTTCAGTCCTCCATTTATAAAGGACCCCAGCAAGTGGTCTAAGACCCACCCTGGGTCACGCCTCACTGAAGCAATCCCATCAAAGGCCCCCCTGCTGAATCCAGTCCCATCAAAGGGTCCCACCACGCCCACAGGAATGGATTAGCTTTGAGAACAGGATCTTTTTTGGGATCCACAAGAAAGCTTCAACTGTCACAATCTTCCAAACAGGTGGGGGTACTGCACTTCTTGGCTTCTGTGGAGTTGGGGGAGACTGTGTAACCTTGTGACAGTGAGTTGTGAACAGAAGTCACATGCATCTCTTCCAGGCCAGAGCATTTTATTATTGCTATGAGACCCTCCAGAGCTCTCTTTCCTCCTATCTCAGTGACTGGCAGTGTTTGAGATGGTGACTGCTCTGTTAGCCTAGTTCTGAAGTGAGGAGATAGAGAACAGAGTCCCTAGCCCTGTTCTATATCATATTGTATTACTTATAAAACAATAACTTGTTACATATCACCAAGTCTTTGGATTTTTTTTTTTTTTTTTTAGGTACCGGGGGCCAGGGATTGAACCTAGGACCTCATATGTGGGAAGTCGGTGCTCAACCACTGAGCCACATCAGCTTACCTGAGTAGGTTTGTTTTTTGTTTTGATTTTTTTAGATTTTATTTTTATTTATTTATTCCCCCCTTGCTGCTTGTGCTTGCTGTGTCCATTTGCTATTGGCGTTTTTCTGGGTCTGCTTGTCTCCCTTTGTTGAGTCATCTTGCTGTGTCAGCTCACTGCACCGCACAGGTCAGCTTGCCTTCACCAGGAGGCCCCAGGAATCGAACCCGGGGCCTCCCATATGGTAAATGGGAGCCCAACCAATTGAGCCACTGCCGCTTCCCCTGAGTAGGTTTTTTCATTTGTTTTGCTTGTTTTTTTATTTTTTTTATTTTCAGGAGGCATCGGAAACCCAACCTG
>JAQZBX010052584.1:6894-19191 GCA_029593785.1 Cabassous unicinctus
AGCGGAGGAGTTAGTTGGAGTTTTGAGTTGGAGTTTTGATGGTGAGTCTTGAGCTGGAGCCCAGTGAAGCAAGCACACAGAGGAGCTTGGTCGTGAGGAAGGATAGAAGGCCCTGGGAAGAGATGAGCCGTTCACCTGAGAGTCTACAGCTGGCCTTGTGGAGGAACCAGAGGAGCTGAGCCCAGAGACAAGCAAACCCCGGGAAGAGAGGAACCCAGGAAGCCTGAACCCTGGCAGATGTCGGCAGCCACCTTGCTTCAACACGTGGCCATAGACTTTGGTGAAGAAAGTAACTTACGCTTTATGGCCTGGTAACTGTAAGCTTCTACCCCCAAAAATACCCTTCATAAAAACCAACCTGTTTCTGGTATTTTGCATCAGCACTCCTTTGGCTAATACAGAATTTGGTACCTAGGAATGGGGAAATGCTTTTGCAATTACCAAAATGCTGGAATGGTTTTATAAATGGGTAAGGGGTATTTTTTTGAAGGAATTGTGAAATGCTTGATGGAAAAGGCCTAGATTGCTTTGAAGAGACTGTTGATAGCAGTGTGATGCTAAAAAGACTTTTTATGAGGCCTTAGAAGTAAATGATGGAACAATTATTGGAAACTGGAGGAAAGGCAGTTTCCAATAATAAAGTCGCAGAGAACTTAGCAAAATTAACTCCTGGTGTTATATGGAAGGCAGAATTTGAAAATGGCAAACCTGAGAATTTAGCTGAAGAACTTTCCGAGGTAAACTCGGAGAATGTGGCGTGGCTTCTCCTTGCAGCTTATAGCAAAATACTAGATGAGTGGGATAAGCTAAGGACTGAATTATCGGGCACAAAGAAAACAGAAACTGATTCCGGAATTTCCAAGCCTCTGGAAATCAAGCTCCCAGACAATAGTGCCCCATGTGAGGAATTAACTAAAATTGGAACTTGTAAATCAGGATTGAAGATGCAGTTATCTCGGAAAGACTTGTGGAAAGTCTTACTGTCTGGACCCCTGCTTCCTGCATGCTAAACCAACAAGGTTTTTGAGAGAACTGTATGAACAAAACCACTGTCAGCTTGGACTGAAAGAAACATGGAAAGGAGAGATTGAAGGAGAAACAGTTTTAAGAAGAAAACCATGGAAGCTGAGATCTAGAATTAAGACATTGCCTTGGGCCAAGAGAGGAGCCCCACCCATGTGTACAGAGATGGTGAGTTTGCCCCAGCAGTTGAAGAGGGTGGATGTTCCCACCCAATGTTCTGGGAGAGTTTTGCCACCCCAGAGAGAGGATGGAGCACATTGCTCAAGGATTAGGGTGGTTAAGGTCAGCACCCCATAGGTCCGAGAGGGGTGCACCTGTCCCCCATGGATTAGGGAAGGCCAGGTGGTCAACCCATTGCTTTGAGAGGGTTGAGCCTGTATGCCAAAGGTTAGGGAAGGCCACGTGGTCAACTCGTTGCTCTGAGAGGGTTGAACCTGTAAGTCAAAGATTGGGGAAATGATGTCTTCACCCCACTGTACTAGGGGGGCTAAGACTCTAACCCAAAGATTGGGTAAGGTGTGGCAATCACCCCAACACTCTTGAAGGGTGAGGTCTGGAGCTTGGTCGACACCCAGATGCTTGATGAGGGTGGAACCAAGAAAATGGCCATTGGGCAAGCCTGCGGAAAGGGTGGGTCCCCATGAGGCTCCAAGGAGAAGAAACCATCTTCTTAAGAATGACTCTCAGACTTTGGAATGGAGGATGCCCTGCAGGTTTACTGAACTGTAGAGGACCCTTGACTTGTTTAACCTCCCAATTTCTCCTTATGGTAATGGAAATGTTTATCCATTGTCCGTTTGTGTATTGGTAGCAGATAAATTGTTTTTTAAGTTTTAGAGATCTACAGCTAGATGGGACTTTGCCTCAAGACAAGCTATTTCTTTAAACTGTTTATGATATGATTTTGTACTTGCATTGTTACTGATTTAAGAGTTTTTTAATATTTGTAATGTCTTTTTGGAATTCAGAGGGTGGAGTGTGGCAGTTTGAAATAGTTATGAATTCCAAAAATGGATATTGGATTATGCTTGTAAACTGGTCTGTTCTGAGCATGATTAAGTTATGATTAGGGTGTTGATTGGGCCACGTCAGCAGGACACTGCGTTCACGCCCCTTGGTGGGTGGGGACTCAGAGATAAAAATACATGGTAGAGCAGAGGAGTTAGTTGGAGTTTTGAGCTGGAGTTCTGATGTGGAGTTTTAATGCTGGAACCTGGGGAAGTAAGCACACAGAGGAGCTTGGACGTGAGGAAGAGAGAAGGCCCTGGGAAGAGATGAGCCGTTTGCCTGACAGTCTACAGCTGACCTTACGGAGAGAGGCAAAGCCTAGAGAGCCTCACAGTCTACAGCTGGCCTTGTGGAGGAAACAGAGGAGCTGAGCCCAGAGACAAGCAAGCCCCGGCAAGAGAGGAACCCAGGAAGCCTGAACCCTGGCAGATGTCGGCAGCCATCTTGCTCCAACATGTGGCCATAGACTTTGGTGAAGAAAGTAACTTACGCTTTATGGCCTGGTAACTGTAAGCTTCAACCCCAAATAAATACCCTTTATAAAAACCAACCGACTTCTGGTATTTTGCATCAGTGCCCCTTTGGCTGACTAATACAAATGACGATACACACACACGCCCCTACAGTGTTTATTAAAGGATGATTATGTAACGTATGTGTCCAAAACCGTCAACAGGAGAGAAGTAACCTCTTCACCTTCCTGAGGTCTTGCTGAGATTTGGGAATGCAGGTCTCAAGGTGTGAACCCAGGAGAGGGGCAGAGGAGGGAGTCCCCAGCCCCTCACGTGGACATTCAGCTCCTGGGCAGGAGACAGGGGGTTGTTCTCTCCCATTTGCCTGGTAACTTCCAGATGCCCAAGAGGGTGGCTCTGTCCCAGAGGCCCTAGACTTCCAACCCAGGGGAGGGCAGGGACCCAGGTGTGAGAAGCTCACCCCAGGTGCACGTCCAGACCCAACTGACCAGTCCTTTCAGGTGTCAGATGCTGTGTTGCCAAGCCCTGGCTTGGACAGCTCACCCAAAGTGCTTCAGAAGCTCTGGTCAAGTAAAGGAAACGCCAGCAGTCTGGTTTGCCATCCTCATGTGTGGATAAGAGGCTGCCTGGTATAGTAAGAATGATCCCTGCATGTATGTTTCGCAAATTCTTCTCTCGCTAATAAGCCTCCAGTCCCTAGGATTCGAGCCTCACCTCAACAGCACATTAGATCTTAGAGACGTGTTCACTTCCTTTCCTTCCCTTTCCAAGTAAGAGTTTTCTTCTGGTCTTCAAGTAACACATACTCGGTGAAGAAAAAATTTAGAAAACACATGCAGAGAAGTATAGAAAGAATAAAACCAAAACACATCTAGAATTAACCACTATTGTATTGTTGCACTTTCTTCCCATTTTTTTTTTAATTTGTTTTTATTTACTCCCCGCCTCGTTTTTGCGCTCGCTGTCTGCTCTCTGTGTCCATTCGCTGTGTGCTCTCTGTGTCTCTGCTTGTCTTCTCTTTAGGAGGCACTGAGAGCCAAACCTGGAACCTTCCATGAGGGAGGCGCTCAATCACTTGAGCTCCTCAGCTCCTGGTTTGTTGTGTCTCTCATTGTGTTTCCTCTTTGTGTCTCCTCATTGCGTCATCTTGTTGCATCAGCTCGCCGCGCCTGCCCATCATGCCAGCGTTCTGTCTTGCTCGTCTTCTCCAGGAGGCACCGGGAACCAAACTCGAAACCTCCCGTGTAGTAGGTGGGAGCTCAGTTGCTTGAGCCGCATCCACCTCCCCCCATTTTTTTTCATGCATGAATATGTGTGTTTACAAATCTGGCCTCATATGGTATATTATAGTTTTATATCCAGCTTTTCCCCCCACATTAACAATAAATCATGAGCAATTTCCTGTGTTAACGATCCTTTGAAATTATGATTGCTATTGGTTCATAGTAATCCAAGCACCATCATCTTTTAAAAAAGCTAGATTGCTTATTTTTATGATAAAAGAAAGTGCATTGTTGTAAATATTTCAAACCATAGAAAGCGGGTTAAAGTAAAAATCAAAGAACATCCTTCCAATCCCATTCTCCAAATGTCACCACTGATCACAGCTCACTGTGCTGCTCTGTGCTTTCCAGGTCAATCTGTAATGTATTTATTTATTATTATTTTTTTTTTAGGAGGTACTGGGGATTGAACCCAGGACCTCATACATAGGAGGCAGGTGCTCAACTCCCCCTATAATGTATCTTCTTTACTGTTTATTATCCTATAGTTTGTCAACATCCCCTCCTGGTGCTCACCAAGCTATGTCCTGCTTTGTTGCTCTAACAATAATAAACCTTCTTGTACATATAAGCTTATGTATTAGTGATCTTACTTCTGTAGGAGAGGATCCAAAGAAAGATGTCTCTTTAAATTTAAATGTATATGGCCAGGTAATTTCCCAACAATTTTAAAACCATTCAGATTCCCATAAGCATGTGGAATTGTGGTGCCTTCTGATTCCCTATTTATCTCATAACTTCAGAGATTCTAGACATTCCAATAATGAGTACTTAGATGATGATCTGTTCTGGATTTTCTGGTCTGTTCAAGTCATTCATTCATCTTGGGCTGATAACATGCTGTTCTAGTTGTAATGTTTCTTTTTCCACTCTGACATTTATTTTGAATTCCAAATCACTTTGCGTAGTAACAAAAAGAAAAACTTGCATTGAGACTGACTGCAAGTGCATTAATTCATGTATTAACTTGGTTAAAAAGTAGCTTGTTAATGATGCTAAGTCTTTCTGTCCAGAGTTCTAAAATGCCTTTCCTTCCGTTCTTTTGGTTTGTATCCTTCAATAAAATTTGCAGCTTTCATCATTGGTCCTACAGGTTTCTTCTTAATAGTTTCTGTAACTATCAAGGATAGTGTGGGTTTTTTCCTACTTATACTGGCTGTTCCTCTAGCATCGTGCCTGGCACATGCGCAGTAACTGTCACCCCGCCCCGCCTCCACGTGAGTCATCTAGGCAAGTGCCCTCAGGTGCACACGCAGATGTCTCTCGACATTAGAGAGGAGCAACAGCGAGCATTTGCAAAGGAAACACTTGGTGCTCCACAAAATAACGTGGGTGTTTTCCATGCCACCCTTTCATACCTACAGAGTTCTCCCACCAAAACCACCCTCACCAACCCTTGTTACCCTCGGAATTATAGCACCACCTTCCCCGTGGGCCGCATATTTGACAGCCTGTGCACATCGGACCTGCGCCCAGCAGGTCACCGCCCTGACGACGTCATCAGCTTCGAAGGCACCGGGGACCCGCTGCAGTGCAGGGAAAGGGTGGCCGCCCTGTTTGACTTCAGAGCTTGCCATGACCGAGAAGACTGCTCCTTTGATGGGGTTTATCAGCCAAAGGTCAAAGGGCCGTTTGTGGTAAGAGCAAAACCCACTGAAAAAGTTGTTTCCTCGTTGAATGTTTATTGCTCACCTTTCTGTTTCTCTCCTGACCTGTTTCCCATTGTCCTGTCCCCCACCTCCATATTATATCCCAGGCTGAGAACTAATTTCCTCTGTACCACTTACTTACAGGCTTTTGCAGGATTCTACTACACAGCCAGTGCTTTAAATCTTTCAGGTAGCTTTTCCTTGGGCACATTTAACTCAAGCACCTGGAATTTCTGCTCACAGGATTGGAGTCAGGTCAGTATTGAAAGAGAAAGGATCAGTGTCAGTACAAAACAGTGTAGTGGGGTATGCTGTGTGCATGTGCACGTGTGAGCGTGTGTGCGCGTGTGCATGCTGAATTTGAGCTTTATGCTGCTCTGCTTTTCCACCACACCTATTAGATGGGGGTAAAAGGCTCATACCCATGGTGTGGATTAACGTGTTCTGACCACATGCACAATGGTTTGAACAGGGTTTGGCTCATAATGAGCACTGGATAAATTTTAGAGATTATTCTTATGTGCTATCGCATGGTGATATTTTAATGACTGCACTATATAATGCTATAGTAATTTTTACTAAGTTCTGGATGGCACGGCTTCTCTAAATGTTGTGGCTGACCTGCGGCGTTCTGAACCGTGCCTTCTAAGCCCGGCCTCCTGCCCTGACCCTGCTTTCCAGCTCCCGCTGCTGCTCCCCAGGTTTGACGAGGAGTACGCCCGCTCCTACTGCTTCTCGGCCCACTACGTTTACCACTTGCTCGTAAATGGATACAAATTCACAGAGGAGACCTGGCCCCAAATACATTTTAAGAAAGAAGTAAGTCAGAGCACAAATCATTTTCTCCTCTTCCTCTCAAAATCAAGTTTGGTGCGTGTGTGTGGAAGGGATGTAGACGATAAAGGGGTGTTGGTGATTTGAACTTCCTGGGTGGCAACTGGTCCGATTTTGAGCACTTGCGAGCTCCCAGGAGAAGAGAGAACAGAAAATTCAGAGGAGGGGCTCACCAGAGACCCTTCCAGGTGAGGAAAGGTGAGAAGCCAAGAGCCGGGGGTCTGTGAGCTTCTCCAGGGCAGGAATAGTAGTTCCGTATTCCTGGCACAGGCTAGAGCATAGTAGGTGCTTAGTAAATGTTTGTTGAGTGAACAAATATGTTGACAACCTGAGACTTTTCACCTGAAGAGAAGCTTCAAATATAACTTCATAGTTTTTTAAGATGATAGTAAGTAATTGCTCTCCATTTTACATAGATGTCAGAATAAGATACAAGCTTTAGAAATTAAGAATCTCCTCTTTGAGTGAGCAGTCTAGTAACTTCATTTACTAAAGAAGACTCGGGATAGGTGAGGATCTTCTTTGCTCACGGTTATATAGACACAGGGTAGATTGTCCAGTGTCCGGAACAGACTGAGGCTGGACTCACAGCTGTCACCAGGCGACTGGAAAGCGGCCACTGGGCCTGTTCTCAGGCAGGACTCAGCCTTGCAAGTCCGTTCGGCCAACGCGGTCTCCAGGTTCTGGGAGGGTTCTCTCATTTCAGGAATATCTAACGTGAAGCCTGAAGGATGTCTGGAGTCATCTTCAATCCCAGCTTCAGCGGTAACTAGATTAAACCAATCAATATCCTGCATTAGGCCTGTAACCTTCAGTGATAACTAGATTAAACCAATCAATATCCTGCATTAGGCCTGTAACTGCCTACTTTTACGTGAATGAAATTGAGTAATCTACAAAAAAACAAGAATGTCTGGAGACATATAAGGCCAGTTGGTGGCAATGTACCCTCTGAGTTTTGCTTCTAATGACACTAATAACCAGTAAAGTACATTATATGAAGGGAGAATGGCTTTCCATTGAATACCAATTTGGATGGATATAAAATTTTAGGTTTAAAGTTCCTTCCCTTTAATCATAAGGCATTTTTATCTAGCCAAATTGGAATTCAAATGTGAGAGCATAAAATGACTTCAAAATATTTGCCATAAAAGCCTTACATTGAAAATATTTTGGAGGAAGTAATCAAATAAGAGAAATAAATCTAAGACATATTGCAAAATATAGAAAGTAAGAATAGATTTTGTAACCTAAATTTTAAATTAAAAAGTAACACCAAAAAAAGAAAATTTCATCCATAACAACCCAGAATTCAACAGATAATGTCCAACAGGATGGAGTGAGATAGGTGTGTGGTAATAAGATACAGGGACCTAAGAGTGGCCTAAAGTTCTCATCTAGTAAAGGAGAAGATACAGCTATCATTTTCAAGGCAATAAAGGACAAAAAGAAAAAATGGCATTCGTTGAATTTTAAAAGTACGATGGTAGGAAGAAAACCACATCTATCAATAATCACAATAACCATAAGTGAGCTAAACTCACCATTAAAAGACAGATGTCAGATTGGATTTTGAAAAATTGAGCTAGAAGCTGTTTATAAGAGAAATTCTTATACTTGAAGCACAAGAACATGGGAAAGTTTCAAGTTTAAAAAAAAGTTTTTTAACCTAGCAGGAAACACTACCCCTGCGAAAGCCTGGTGTAGCTATTCAATAGCTAACAATAGTCTAAGACAAAGAGCATCTGTTGAGGGAGGGTTACAGCACCATGATGAAGAGTTCAATTCACGAAGGAGTCCACAAACTTAAAACATTATGCAGCTCATGAAACAGCCTAAAAGCTACCAGAACAAACTGGCAAGTCGGTCTCCCACTAAACCAACCCCCCATTCTTCAGTTCAGTCAACTGCTCACCACCCTCTTTCTTAGCCACGAAGCTGTGCGTTATGCTCCTGGACCACAGAAAAGCCTGCGCTGTTGCCCAGCTGCCTTCACACCTGGCTGCGGCAAGCTTGCGGGGTTAGTTCTTGGGCAGGTGGGCTCGTGAGGCTCTGTGGCCCCGTGGCCTGCTGCCAGCCCAGGCTCTGCCGTGTCTGAACTCGGTGTCCTGTGGGCGTCCCGTGAGGTGCCAGTGGTGTGCCCAGGTGAGCAGTCCTGGCCGCGAGCCCTGCCCTGAGCTGTCTCCTCTGCTCCACAGGTGGGGACCAGCAGCATTGCCTGGTCTCTCGGCTACATGCTCAGCCTGACCAACCAGATCCCAGCTGAAAGCCCCCTGACCCGCCTGCCCATGCAGCCCCCTGCCTTCGTGGGCCTCCTCTCCTTCTTCGTGGGGGTGGCCTCGCTGTGTCTGGCGTTTCTTGTGTACCTGTGTGCGGTTTCCAGACCTCGGGGCTCCCAGCACGCCTTCGACCATGCAGTGGACTCTGAGTGAGCCTTGCAATGTGGCTTCTGGAGCCCTGGGGCACTCAAACCGGGGTGGGCGGCAGCAGGCACTGCCAGAAAAACGGCCGCCGTCAGGAAACAAAGCTCATCCCTGGGGCACGTGCCTCTCAGGTATTGATCTCTGCCAGCGCACCTACTGGGGAGGCCCCCAGACCTTCTGTACACATTGTCCTCCAGGGGCCCCACCACCCATTTGCTGATCTACTGGGGAACAGGAGAGGAGCTGTCAAGCTCAGGCTCTTTACTCCAAGCCTCTCAGAGGTAGGTAAGTAGAGGACATGGCAGTTCTATGATCGAGAATTAACCTCAGAGCTCAGTTTCCATTTTCCTCCCTCAGCATTCCTCCCTCAGCTTTGGAAGCTGGTGGACATCATCAAGACCATTTGGCCCAGTCAGACGTCTCATTGTATTCCTTTCTCCCATTGGTCCCTAAGACCTTCCTTGAGCAGTCCCATAAACACTGATTTTCATAAAGTATAGTACCTGGGGTGAAAGACTCCTTTATCCCAAGGGCAGTGGCCACTGCCAGGCTTCTGCCACGCAGGTCGACCCTGATGCACAGAGAAACAAAGTCTCCCAGAAAACTGCAGGACATTCCGCAGGTGGAGTCCCCTCCCAGGGCTCTGGTCATGAGCTTGCAACCTGCGTGAGTACCATTAGCCTCATCTCCCCACCACATTGCACCGATAAAACACGCTTGGTCCTAGCGTTCCAGATGGTATTTCCTCTGCCATGCGCAGGGCTGCCTTTCCACTGCTGGCACGGCATGTGTATTTTGCCTCCTGTTCCTGGAGGTATGCTTGATGCCATCATAAGACAGCCTTACCAGCAACGCTCCCAGACTGTGGGCTTCTCTGCATAGCAGCCGCAGGTCTCGCCTGGGGAAGAAAAAGGAGCTGCAGGAACATTGCAAATATCCCAAGTGGGATGGGAAGAGCTCCAGCAAGTCCACTGACTACAAGCTAAACCTTCACGTTGCTGTTTGTGACGCTTTCGTTTGTGGCATAAAGGACTCATTTTAAGCAAAGTGTTTGTTAACTTGCATTTGATAACGCTTTCTCTTAAGGACCCAAGGCGGTATTTATGAGAGGGATTCTAACAATTCAGAAAATGCCTTTCTTAATAAATCAGGAAAATCGTTCATTTCACCTTCATTGTGAGTGCTTTCACTTTGATAAACCTTAGGCGATCGCTGAATCCACGTTCCTTTACTCTTTTGTAAAGGCTCTGTGGTGGCCTTGGCCTGCTCTGTACCCCGGACGGCACCTTGGCTCACAGGGCCTCCCTACCTAGACTGCAGGCACCCCCCCAGCCTCCGAAGAACACACGCTCCTCAAGGTCAGTTCAGACTGTCCATCTTCACACACACACTGATCGTTCTCCAGGACGTGAATTCTCATATTATTATTTATCTTTGTGTGCCCATATGGCTTGTTTCTAAAATCGACCATAAGCTACTTAAGGGCAAAGCCTGTCACTCACTCATTCATTCATTCATTCAACAGACATCTAAGAAATACCTACTATGCACCTCACACCATGCCAAGTTGCCAGGTGTGGTCGTGGACTTGGATAAGTGCTATGCATGTGGTAGACACTCAACATATTTGTAGAATGATGTTTCCATAACTGATTGAGGGGTGGGCAATACACTATAGAGAGAAATAAAAATAGCACCCAAATCCCCGAGTCTGCAAGAAGTAAAGGACATCTGTGCCAACAGGAGGATCAAGGCTCCACAAATTCAGTCCTTATCAGTGTTTCTAGCGCACGGGGACTTGGAGTGCACTGGTGAAGCACTAGGCTTTGCGGCACAGCTGAGTTCTTAGATGGGTCGTCTTGAAATCTGCAATTCAAGGAGTAGCTAGTCCTGCTGTGGTAGACAGGCTTCAAGGTGGTCCCCGCCCTTCACCTCCTGGTGTTACTTCCACGATTAGTTGTTGTGCAGCAAAAGGGATTTGCAGATGGAATTAAGCTTACTAGTCAGCTGACCTAAAAAAGGGTCCAGGTGGGCCTGGTCTCATTACACGAGCCCTTTAAAGGCAGAGCATTCTCCAGAAGAGGAAACCCGGGGGCTCAGGCCTGAGACGACACAGCGTGCTGCTGCTGGCTGGGGGACGGAGGCGGTCGTGTAGCTGAGAGTGGCACCGCCAGCGGGCGAGAACAAGAAGATGGGGACCTCGGTCCCACCCACCTGGATGACACCGGAAGTGGATTCCCCCAGAGCCTCCAGATAAGAGCCCACCCAGGCCTGCGAGGCCCTCAGCTGAGCCCACCTGGACTTCTGGCCACAGAACTGTGACCCAATCAATGGATGATGCTCTAAGCTGGTACGTTTGTGGCAATGCTACGAGCACTAGAAAACTGATACAACGACGAGCCTCAAGCACCCATGCTCCAGCCAGAACAGGCGATTGCACTGGGGCTGCGTGGCGAAGATAAACATGCTCAGGGATCACAGGTGTAACCAAGCAAGAAAGGTGTGGGCCCAGAGGTAAAAGAACTCGCCAACATCACCCACTAATAAGTCTGCAGAGACGGGAGCGGGAGTTGAGACTCTGGCCTGGTTATTCAAAGCCCCAGGTCCTCCCACGGCACCAATGCCTTCCACATAGAAAGGCAGCACTGCGCGGCAGTTGGGCTGATTAGAGTTCTGTAGTCCTGCATACCCATTCGTATGGAGACGCCTGATTTACGACGGGTCTGAGCAGTGCGGTGAAGATGGAGGACAACTGGACATCCATAAGGGAAAAAATGAAATTGGACTCCTTCCTCACACTATTTGCAGAAATCAATTCCAGGTAGGCTAAAGACCATCTGTGAAAGAAATGTTTTAGAAGAGAACATTGGAGAAAATTAACATAAGAGGAAAACTGATACATTTGATTACATTAAAATTAAGAATTTCTGTTCCTCAAAAACAACATAAGAGTGAAAAGACATGCCACAGAATAGAAGAAGGGGTGTACAACACATATAACTGATTTAAAAAACTGGTTTCTATATTATATAAGAACTCCTAAAAATCAATGAGAGGGAAGCAGATGTGACTCAAGTGATTGGCTCCTGTCTACCATGTAGGTCTAGGGTTTGATTCCCGGGGCCTCCTGGTGAAAAGCAAGCTGGCCCACGCGGAGAGCTGGCCTGTGTGGAGTGCTGGCCCACACAGGAGAGCTGGCGCAGCAAGATGATGCAACAAAAAGAGAAACAGAAGAGAGACAATGACAGATGCAGCAAACCAAGGAGCCGAGGTGGCGCAAGAGATTGAGCACCTCTCTCCCACTCCAGAAGGTCCCAGGATTGGTTCCTGGTGCCGCCTAAAAGAGAAGACAGGCAGACACAGAAGAATACACAGAAAGCAGACAGCGAGCACAAAAACAATGGGGGTGGGGGGAGAAATAAATCTTAAAAAAAAAAAATCAAATCTTTAAAAAAAATCAATGAGAAAGAGACAGACAATCCAATTTGTCTAATTAAGTTGAAGATACACATACCAAATGTATTAGCCAACGGGGGGCTGATTCAAAGTACCAGAAATCTGTTGGCTTTTATAAAGGATATTTATCTGGGGTAAAAGCTTACAG